>JAVJIF010020127.1:0-94847 GCA_038442645.1 Agave tequilana | reverse complement strand
TTGACTTCATTGTGCTTGAGACCCAACCTGTATCCAATCTAAGGTCTCAAACTCCAGTCATCTTAGGGCGCCCATTCCTTGCTACAACCAATGCCATAATCAACTGTAGGAACGGGTCCATGCGATTGACCTTTGGAGACATGACGAAGGAAGTCAATGTCTTCAATCTTAGAAGACAACCTAGGGATGTCAATGATCAGATTTTTAGGGTCAATTCCATTGAAAATCTGACCAGTGAGCATGAGGAAAGTATGGAGATATAGACGAGATAGAGTTTGATCTGGAGGCTGAGGATTTTAATCTAGACTAGATCGTAGATTCAGCAGTGGATTGGGCATCAAGCCCAAGTATACCTCATCTTAGGATTGAAAGCCCAGAGATTGCATCCAATGAAGCAACACCTTCCCTAGAGCTAAAATCCTTACCTGAATACCTCAAGTATGCCTATCTGGGCGGAAAGGACACCTTGCCAGTCATCATAGCATCCTACTTGACTGAGCAACAAGAGGACAACTTAATGTCTATTCTGAAAAGACATAGGGAAGCCATTGGATGGACGATGAAGAACATCAAAGGGATAAGTCCAGCCATAGTGCAACATAGAATCCATTTAGTCGATGAAGCAACCCTCTGGAGGGACCCACAACGCAGGCTTAACCCTCTCATGCAAGAGGCAGTTAAAGCGAAAATTTTAAAACTATTAGATAATGAGATCATTTATCCCATTTCAGATAGTCAATGAGTTAGCCCTGTTCATGCTGTCCCGAAGAAAGCTGGCTTTACGGTGGTTGAAAATGAGCAAAAAGAGTTGGTGCAGACAAGACTGCCTACCAAGGTTCATGTCTGTATCGACTATAGGGAGTTGAATGCAGCCACCCGTAAAAACCACTTCCCGCTACCCTTCATTGACCAAATGCTGGAACTATTGGCTGGACATGAGTACTATTGCTTCCTAGATGGGTACTCGGGATACAATCAAATCCCCATTGCTGCAGAAGACCAGAAAAAGACTACGTTTACTTGGCCATTCAGAACCTTCGCTTACCGAGGCATGCCCTTTGGATTGTGCAATGCTCCCGCAACATTCCAACGGTGCATGCTTAGTCTTTTCTCTGACATGGTAAAACATTTTCTTGAGATTTTTATGGATGACTTCTCCATCTACGAAGATTCATTTGATCAGTGTCTTCATCACTTAGAGTTAGTGCTACAAAGATGCAAGGAGAAGAGCCTAACTCTAAACTGGGAGAAATGTCACTTCATGGTGAGACAGGAGATTGTCTTAGGCCATGAGTTTTCTAGGAGAGGCATTGAAGTGGACAAGGCTAAGTAGAAGTGATTGCTAAGCTTCCACCACCCAAAAGCATCAGGGATATTAGATCCTTTCTAGGGCATGTTAGGTTCTACCGACGGTTCATTAAGGATTTTAGCAAAATCGCTAGGCCCTTAACCAACCTGCTCGTTAAGGACGTGCCCTTTGATTTTAACGATGAATGTTTCAAGTCATAGGAAAAGCTTAAGTAAGAACTTATTTCTGCGCCTATTATTTCTGCTCCTAATTGGGCCCAACCGTTTGAAATCATGTGTGATGCCTCTGATTTTGCTATTGGCGCTATTCTAGGACAGCGCATCGATAATAGGCAGCATGTGATTTATTACTCGAGTAGGACCTTGAATGACGCCCAACAGAACTATACAATGACTGAGAAGGAATTCTTAGCCATTGTCTTTGCGTTAGAGAAGTTCCGGCCCTACTTGTTAGGCTCAAAGACGATAATTTTCACAGATCATTCAGCACTGAAATACCTCATGACCAAGAAGGAAGCAAAAGCCCGATGATTCGATGGATCCTTTTGCTTCAAGAATTTGACTTGAAAATCTGAGATAAACGAGGTATAAAAATGTGGTCGCTGATCATCTCTCACGAATTCCGAATGCACCGAACATACAAGCTCCGATCAACGAAGATTTCCTAGACGAGCACATCCTGGCCATTCTTAAGGAACCCTGGTATGCGGACATTGTTAATTATCTGACCACTGGACAACTACCCGCTGAATGGACAAAGCAACACTAATACGCTTCTTTGTCCAAGTACGATACTTCTTTTGGGAAGAGCTTTTCTTTTTAAGTATTGTCCTGACCAGATTATTCGACGATGCATACCAGAGGAGGAACAGAGGAGCGTGCTCAGCTTTTGCCATGACCTTGCATGCGGAGGACACTTCGGTCCCCGCAAGACTGCAGAAAAGTTTCTTCAAAGTGGATTTTACTGGCCCACCTTTTTTAAAGACGCATATCATTTTGCAAGTCATGCACAAATTGTCAGAAGATTGGAAAAATTTCAAGAAGAGACATGATGCCCCTAAACCCGATCCTAGAAGTTGAAATTTTTAATGTTTGGGTATTGACTTCATGGGACCATTTCCTAATTCCTTCAGCAACCAGTTCAATTTGGTTGCTGTAGATTATGTCTCTCAATGGGTAGAAGCTGTGTCAACTAAAACCAATGGCAACAATGTGGTTGTCAAGTTTCTCAAAGAGACCATCTTCTCCTGATTTGGCACTCCTAGAGCGATAATTAGTGATAATGGATCGCATTTCTGCAACAAAGTTTTTGAAGCTCTGATGTGAAAATATTCCATCAATCACAAGTTGTCTACTCCGTATCATCCCCAGACAAATGGGCAAGTCGAAGTCACCAATCGATAGATTAAGCTTATTCTGAAAAAGACTGTCAGACAAAACCGAAAGGATTGGTTAGTCAAACTCAATGATGCATTGTGGGCTTACCGCACTGCTTTTAAGACATTTCTGGGGATGTCTCCGTATAGAATCGTATTTGGAAAAGCCTGTCATCTGCCAGTCGAATTAGAACACCGTACCCTATGGGCCATTAAGCAACTCAATTTTGATCTGACCAAGGCCGGTGAGTTAAGGAGACTACAGATTTCAGAATTAGAGGAGATACGGAATGAAGTCTACGAGAATGCTCGGATCACCAAAAACAGGACTAAATTTTTTCATGATCAGATCATAACCCGGAAAACTTTGCCCCGGGAGATAAGGTTCTGCTGTATAACTCTAGACTTCATATTTTCGCGGGGAAGCTGAAGAGTCGTTGGTCTGGACCATTCATGGTGCGCACTATTTTTCCACACGGTGCTGTGAACAACATGGAATTCAAAGTGAACGGGCAAAAACTGAAGCCCTTCTTGACCACTGAGCCTACATCACAGGCTGATCATGTGCTGACTCTTTTTGCCCCGTCATACACATAATCACAACAACTAAAATAAATAAAAAAATAACAAAAAAATAAAAAATTTTAAAAATAATAAAAATAAAAAACAATATTTGTTTATATGCTTACCCCTTCTACATTTTTGACATTTCTTTAGCCTATTCGCACTTGGCCGGCCCAAGTTAATGAAGACGGTGACATCATTTCTTCACCCTATTTATTGCCTTCGCATTTACATATACATTCATTAAGGACAATACATTAGATAGGTGTGTGGGGGGGGGTGCTAACATTTTTTCTTTTTCCTTTTATTCTTTTCTTCTTCCCAAAAAAAAAATTTAGATTGAAAAGAAATTTCATACTCTTTATAAAAATACCAAAAGATTGTAGGAAATAAGGGAACCTTATTAATGAATCTTTATTTTTACCTAAATAAACAAGAAAGATTGGTTTGACTAAAAAGTTAGGAGGGATAAGGAAAATAACTCATACCTTTTATTTAGCCTTAGTAGAATATGCATAAACTACACACATACTTGGGTTTAGAGACACAACTCTGAAAAAAAACAAATGCTGGATAATTGTGCCTCAAGAAGCATGATTACTCACGCCAAAAAAGAAAAGAAAAGAAACATATATCTATATAAATAAGTAAATCTTGATTTCGTGGCCTACTCTACTTACATATTGGACCTGAAGGGTGTTTTTTCACCTGGTGCCCTAAAACCATCTGGTTGGGAGTCATCAGTTTGATATTTGTTACATAAGTGAAGTAGAAAGCCTAATGAAACCAAGAATAATAAATATATATTAATAAAATTAAATGATATTCAAAGTTGAGTTGAAAAATCCCAAGCACATCACACTTACACATTATGCCTATCTATCTAAAGTAAAATAATAAAATAAGCTAGAAGTACAAGATTCTTTCTAAATTTAAAGAAAAATCATAGTTTCTTCTTTTATGAAGGCTAAAGTATAGGAGGACTTATGAGGGTTAAACCTAATTCTTACATCATTCGGTCATTTTTACTTAGATGATTGAAATTCTTTTTCATGACAGAATTTTTACTAACAACTAACTACTTTTCTTTAGTTACTGGATTTTGTGGGTGCAATCCGCTTAAAACCCTTAGGAGACAACACTCCTCCTCTAGGGGAAACCTAGAGGTTTAAAGGCTTGTTGCACATGCTCAGTGCAATCGCATTACCTGCGAAAGTGGTGTAATAATTTTCTTATTTTTGTTTTGCTCAGGACGAGCAAAAAGATAAGTGTGGGGGTGTGATTAATCTCTAATTTTTCATAATTTTCATCACATTCTCATATTTATTTGGCATAAAATTCTGCTAATAAAGCTTTGCTTTCTTGATCCTAGGTCCATGGTGTGCAAATGAAGGAGAAGACCTTAATCACCATTTAATGGGTGATTAAAGGCCTACAAAGTAGCCATTGACTTTAGGGAGGCATTTTTGTCAGTCCAGGGCATCATATCAGCAAACTAGCAGACCAACCTGACAGGGGACAAACTGGGCGACGCGCTGCCCGAAGTCAGGCACGGGCCGCCCTAGCATGGCCGCAGAAACGCGACCCAGGCCGCTTTTCCGCGGCCTTTTGGGCGCGCGCCTGCGCTTCGGGCCACGGGTCACCCCCTGGCCCCATTTCCCTTGGTGCCTATAAAAACCCCCGGGGTCTGAAGGAAGAGATGTCCAGAGAAGAGAGTTGTATTTTGTTGCTTTATTAGGAGTTGTAGTTGTTATTTTTCTTCTAGTTTTAGTTTTTGCCATTAGAGTGAAAGAGAGAGAGTGTGTAAGAGTTGTATTTGAAGGGTGACAAGCTAATACAAGTAACTACTTCTCTTTCTTCTTTCAATTTATTTGTGCTTTCCATTGGTTTTTACTTTCTTGTTGTAACTTCCTTTCTCTCTACTTCTTTTTTTTGGTTGTTTCTTTTCTTACCATGTCTAACTAACTTCCCCATTGCATGGCTAACTAACTACTAACCCACTAATCTCTAACAACTTAATTGATAGCCCAAATGAGTCAATAGTGTCAAACAAGCCTTGTGCAAACGAAAGCTATGACATCTTAAGACGAGGGTTCTAACTCTAACTTACCTACAAGTATTTACCTTCATATATTTCATACTTAAAAGGTTTTTTTTTGATGATCTATGAGTTTTGTACTTTGCTTGTTGTAAGTTAGAGACTTTCCTTTTAAGTTTGCCGATACCATTAGTGCACTCGTGTCTTCCCGTATTCTCGCCTTCTATTGGATCTTGATAAGGGAATGTCCGAGTTTTTGCTATGTAAAGCTAAGTTATAGGAAGAACTTTCACTCGATTTTCGCGTGAATAGTTCCAATGCATAAGGATTAAGCTTGCCTATGATCCATCGTGAGGCTACATCTTCAAGAAGTTAGGAATTAGTGGGAGCAATTAGTAGAAAGTTAGCCATTCGTCTTTACCATTAAGAAAGACCCATTTTTACAAACCACCAAATCATTTTCAAACAATTCTTGAAACAACTTGTTTTCATTTTCTAATTCTTTATTTGAAACAAAGAACTTTCTCTTTTCTTGAACGAAAAAGCCGCATCAAGCTTTCATCGCTCCTTGTGGATACGACCCGTAGAGCCACTTTGCTACTATGGAGGAATTACAAAAGTAGTAACATCAACCCACACTCCTTTTACTTATTATTGTGCTTGCATTTTGCCGATCAAATGAGCATACAAAATAAATATTAATTGTGATACTAATTGAAAACACAATGAGAATCAAGTGTATAGCTCATAAATAATCACCATATACATGCACATGATAAAAGATTTTCAATAAGGCATGGTCGCCCATCCATCCGCCCTTAAGGGGTTGGTAGGGGTTTACAAATATAAGAGTTTGAAAATATTTTTATTGTGAAAACACTACCAAATGAAAAATAAATAACTAGTTAATGTAATTTTTAAAAACTAGTTAAAGATTCTTCAAACAAGGAAACAAAACATATATATCTCATGAATTATATTAAATATACAAAGGTTGACACTCAAAATCTATAAAGCTCAAAAATGATCATGAAACAAAGTCATGAATAAATAAATGAAGTGTGAGTGCATAAAAATCATGTAATTAGCATTTTCATGAAAATAATCAATAAGGCTCAAAACAAAACATGAATATCATTTTATCAAACAAATATGAAAATCATAAAGATTTTCTTTTCATGTAAAAACGGACTTCAAGGTATATGTATGATTTATCCAAAAGCTAACAATATGCATACATATCCCAAACATAAAACGAGTCCATAATGATATTTACATGAAGGCAAGTGACTCAAGTAGTATACATGTATATTTATTAGTTTTAGATAAATATAACATATACATGAAACAAAAACAAGAAAATAGGCAAAACAAGTATAAATGAGAGAATCATCAAAACTAGGTTATACATGTGCATGTAGTGGTACAAATTAGCAATGAAGTGCAAAATATATGAATCAAATGTTGCTCACTACTTATACAAGTATACACACAAGTTTTGACAAAAACTACATCTAAACAAGTTTTACCACATAAAGCACAAAACATGATTACTTTAACAAACACTAAAACATGCGAACAAAAAAATTATCAATGTAAAAACATGTAAACTAAATGGAGTTTAGAGATAGTTACCAAAACATATTAACTTTGTTCCAAGTCTCCAAAATATGGTGGTCTTCCCACCAAACCTTCCTTAATAGCGGTGCATCAATATGTGTGTCCATCTAGTCCATGTGCATCCACCACCAAGGCACCAAATCTCTTACATCATGTGAGAGCCCACACCTACATCAAACACAAGAGGTGGAGATTTGGTACCCATTTTCTTTGGGTCCTCGGGGGTTAGCATTGTAAAGAACCCAAAATTTTTATTAGCAAAATTTAAAGAATTTACCTTATCATAACAAAATTTTGGTAAATGGCCTTTGCGGCCGCAATATGTACATTTGTACACTCTAAAATGCACATGAGTGTGAGTGTGATCATGACGTGCAAAGTGTGCATATGCATGTTGTGGGTGATGTGCATGTACATGTGGAGCTTGTTTCTTTTGAAACAAGGTTTCCAATCTTTTATGGTTAAATGCACAGTTGCTCAAAGTTGAGCTCAAATAATCTATTTTATTTTTCAAAAATTTAATCTCATTTTGATCAATAGTGACATGTAAAGCATGGTGAGAATGAGAATCATTATTCCTTTTCTATTTAGAAATATTTTCTTTTTTTTTAAATAACTTTTCTTTTCAAAGAGTTGTTTTCTTGTAAAGCAATTTCTTTTTATTTTTCAACCAAACTAATTTTATTTTTTAAAGAAGTATTTCCTTCACAAAGATCATTTAATTTAAAAGATAAGAGAATATTCTCCTTTTTCAAAACTTCATTTTCTTCTAAAACATTTCCAAATTTAGTTTGAAAAGAATCTTTTTCTTTTAACATGGAAACAAATTTATTTTTCAAATTCTTGTTATCCTTTTTAAGCATGTCATATTTTTCAAGTAGTTATTGACAAAATGAAGTAAGCTCATCATAAGACATATCAACATCCTCTTCTAGCTCGGATTCGGTATTTACCTCAAGGGGGTTATCCCCTTGGACCATGTAGCATACGTTGGAAGCTTCACTTCCAACATCTGAGTCGCTCCCCACATAATGTTGCTTTTATTCGTCAAGGGAGATGATAGTCTTCCATACTACAAAAGTCAAATCAAGGTTAGAAACCCTAAATAAATATTCATCATTTAGGGTTGACTTTAAAGCATGGATGGCTTTTGCATTAGCCTCTAAATGTTTGCCATTTAAACAATATGCATCTTTAATAGTGACAAAATAAACATGAATGCTTAGAGCTTTGAGATATAAAGACATCTTAACCTTCCAAGTTTAGATGTTAAGAATGTCAAATGTGGGAGGTGACATGAAATCCATGTGTGTATAAATATTGTGATTAGCTATAAATGAAGATCTTTAACTCAAGGTTTTTAGACCCAAATAAAGAGCATGAGGCTCTGATACCAATTGAAATCACCAAGAGGGGGGGTGAATAGGTGACTAGCTAATCTAATGATGAATTAATGCGGAATAAAAACTATTTATGTTAACTAAAAATCTTAAGCACAACACACCAAGTATAATACAAGAGTGTAGCCGAATTCCCTATGAAGGGCTCTGAACTAACTCCTCAAGATTTCTCTAGATAAGAGTTGAGGTGCCGCTTTGGCTCTCTTGGTTGAATACAAGTATGAGCAAACAATCCCCAAGCAGTATCAATTTAAGCACAAATATATATCAAGTATATAAAGATGAAAGCAATATAAGCATGCAAGATATAAACACAAGTGAGAGATAGAGAGAGAGAGCAATCGCAAACACGGGAGATTTGTTTTGAGGTTCGAGCACACTTGCTCTACATCCCTGCCTTCAACACTATGAGGGATTTTCACTAAAAATGATCCCACCAGATCACTCGGTGCCGCAACACCTACAAGTGAGTTCTCACTAGAACTCCTTTGGACTCTCTAGTCCCTTCACTCGTTCCCGCAAGAACTACACACCACAAGCACACTAGCTTGCCGAGGTCGCACCTCTACAACGAGCTCTCACTAGAACTCGAAACACCGCGAACCCGCAAGTTCACCTCTTCAAATACAAGAATGAAACGCTTGGTGATCTAAACACTTTGATCACTTAAAATCCTTTCACAACAAAGATCCCTATAGGATGATATAGCAATGGATAGCTCAAGTATGTCTGTGAGAAAACTAGGATTGATTTGGTGGAGAAAAGCTCAAAGAAATCTCTTTTCAAAACACTCTTGAAAATCTCTCCTTTTAATATGAAAGTATTAGCACTAAAACAAGTGAGAAAACCTCTACAATAGATAGGTAAAACTGGCTTTGAAACTCTCCAAAAATCTGCCCGTTGGAAGCCAACTCAACAGTTCTGACCGCTGACGGTCAACTGCCCGGTCAACCGCCAACGGTCGAATTTTCGACCGTTGGGAAGGTCGGTCGACCAGCCAGTCGACCGCCAACTGTGCAATGGCCTAGCGGTCGACCGCCCGGTCGACTGGGCCATTTCCAGAGAGCAGACACTCGCGGTCGACTGTGCGGTCGATCAGCCCAACCTGTGCACGTCAGTGCACATCAGTCGACCGGTACGGTCGACCGACTTTTTGTCCGGTCGACCGTCCGGTCAACCGACAGAGGGTCAGTCCAGGCAATTATGGGGATTAAAAACTTGACTTTTGACTTTAATAAAATCCCATGAATTCTTTAAAAATCTACAAAAATAAGTTCAGTATTATACTTTGATATACAAATATTTTTGAGTAAAAATCAAAATATGTTACAAATATTTTGAACTATTTTTATGTTGCGAAAGTTTTGCCTTAAACAAAAATCTGTATTTTCCCAAAATGAATTTTTTCAAAAAAAAACCGATTTTTTCAAAACTCCTCCAATATAAAAACATGATATTCTAAACACTTTTAAAGCTTAGTGTGTATGGATATGATCCACTACACATATATGATGAAATATCTATGTTTTTGACATTAAGCTCTAAATAAAGTATTAATAAAAACTTATGTCAAATTTTGAGACATAAAAACTAAATCGGTATTTTTCTAAAATGAAAATTCTTTCATGAAAACTCATCTAAATCTTGTGTGTGAGTGTGTATGTTACTTAGCATTCCACCAACTAATCTATCCTTTACATTTTATCTAAAAATAAAATCTTACTAAAACACAAACCAAGATACAAGCCTTCTCTTGAAGGTCTTCACTTGAAAATTTTCTCTTCTTCTTGACTTGGTCCAAACCTTGATCCAATGAGCTAGACTTCTCTTGAGTACTTGATGTGTCCTTGATGCACAAGCTCTTGAATCAACACGTGCTAGCTCCAAAACACGACTTTAAATCTTTTGTTGAAGCTAAACACCTACTAAGATCTTGATCACAAATCTGAGACTAATTAAACACAAGATCGTTAGTACTATAACTATATGAGTTAATTATCATCAAAATTAGAGTGCTGGGCTTTTGGGCCAACATATTTTTGTCTTTAGCCTCTGATAATTGTCTCAGATGTAGGACACGTGGAAACGTAGCGTGGATTTTAAAAATAAGGTGGCTGAAACAAATTAAATTTTGTGAGTGAGTTTTTTCCTTCCTAATTACAGTTTAACATAGGTGACTAAGACGAAATCCCCAAAATATAACTGATATTTTGGAGAGTCAGAACGAGTAAAATCGAAGATCTGAAAAAGCGCACACAAACTCCCTGTGGCCTTGTACCTTACTGCAGAATGTAACTTAATGTGCCAAATTTTCCCCATGGGCATTGTCATGTAATAATCCAAGCCTTTAGGAGAGCAACTGATGTGGGCAATCTTTACATATTACATTGGGTAAATTGCAAAAAACCCCTCTCTGCGATCACTATTTTGTTAAAAAATATTCAATACAATTGAAATGAGTAGAACCACACCCCACTATCAACTTTAGCAAAAAACAGTTATGTACTGTTATAATATTTTATAATTTATATCGATTCTGATATGATAGATGAATTTTTCAATCATATCTTAACTGTACAAGTGTGATTTTCGCTAGAACGAGAGAATTTATTGTCAAATTTTACAACAGTATCGACTATTTTTATTGAATTTAATAGTAAAAGGGGATTTTATATTCATTTCAATAGTGCATGGAGTTTTTTTAATGAAACTATGATAGTACAGGAGGTTTGTCTACACATTACTCCATTGCATTTTGAGAAACACATTCTGTTATCTATAATTTGAATCGAATTATAGACTATTTAAGAAATTGTAATTGTCTACTACTTTGTGAACAACTGAGATTTTTCTTTAGTATAAAATAGAAATGAGTGTAATTTGTGAGAGGGTATGGTAAAAAAATAATGAACTCTTAACATACCGTATTGGACCCTCGACTAAAATAACCATAGATGAGAGGATCCAAATTCAGCATTTTGTACATACTCACTTGAATAAATATTCTTTTTAATGTGGTGCTTTATCTTATGGATGTAAATGGAGGTTAATCGTGATAGTGGCATTACCTTAATTTTAGCTATTTTTTTATTGTAGATAAAGATAGTATTGATACTAGTCGATATTGAGTTCACTATTCATATTTGATAAAATTGGATTCTGGCTCGAAATAGTATATACTAAATGGTTATTATTGACTATGATTGAAAATTTAAAAAAATATAATGAAATCAATCTTCAAATTTAATGCATATATTAGTGAAAAGGTTATTTTTGCTATATTATATAATGTTGTCAAACATGGTCTTATGTATTTATTTGGGTATTTGAAATTTGATATATGTGTTTAGATTTTTTTTTTTGTTAATATTAGGCGGTAGCTAGACTTGAATATGAGATTCCCCACAACTCACTCTACGCTTTAACCTATGAGCAAGGCATCACTGGCTGTATTTAGATGTTTAAGATAGTTTTATCACTATCCATATTTCAATTCATATCTTAAACAAAATAAACATGAATATTCATATTTGTCAAAGCAATATATGAACTCGAATTTGACTAGATTTTTAGTATATGGTTATACGTTCTTACTTTATCTCCGCTAATTTGGATAATTGCTATATTCGTGAATGTTGTCATCTTTTAGATAGAAATCCTCGAGTCCCTGTGAAGTTGTAATGGTTCCATATTTCAATCACCGAATTAATATAACTCATTTCATAATCTTCATATCATCTCTAAACTTATCAAAATTTTAGCATCATCTCTTCTATAAATAGGAGTCTGCCCTGATAAACACAATTCATACTTGTTCTAACTCATCATTCCCTTCAAAATGACCCAAATCAATAGCTAAAAAAGTTCATCGAAATCTCCATGAACTTAGATAAAATAGGTAAAATTATACATAACTCTAATATCGAAAGTCAGACCATTACCCATGTCAGTATTTCATATCTAGAGCAAGATGGCTGACCCTATATATAACTATTAACATATATTAATACAGAATGACTATGTTCTACACCATAACCACTAAATCCATATAAAATAAATATGTTCATTAAAACAAATGATTCAAGTATATTGAAAACAACATTTAACATTCGTCTAGGGTATTTGACGATAGTCTGGTGCCATGCTCCTAAGTCCTTAGATTATATTATTGATTTACCTTGACTTGAAAATATTCAGTCTGAGAAGGGATGAACTTACAACTCAGCAAGTGAAATTAAATCTAAATTTATAATTTAATACAATATTAGTATTATGTAGTATACATGATACAAGAAAATACGTGATCATTTGTCTAAATTGTAAGTAAACATAGATGTCTTAACTAGATTATCCATTTACTTCAAATTATTATTCAATTAATATCAGTGTACGTATAAGTAACAAGTGTCAGAATTTTCATTAAAATACAAAAATTCTATATTCTGATGTCATGTTAATAGTTATCTATATTTTCATAAGTGAATTTGAATTTTCGATGTCATCATACCATAATCGAGTCACACTTCCAAAACACACATAGTGTACACACACATATATCACACAAACGCGTTCATTTACTTAGAATAATTCTTTATCTTTCACCATCTTCTTCACCTCCAGTTTTATATGTAACACCCTGGTTATTAGAATCTCGATTTAATATTCAAATTCTTGATTAAAGAGATCATACAGATTATCGGAGGTGGTGATTGAATTAAATTTGTATGATTATGAATTTTTTTTATAAATTTTTTTGTGGGAAAAATTGGAAGTGAAATGATGTTGGATAATTATGAATACAGGTATATGGATATTTTTGTATGTATACATGGATGTGGTTGGTGTATATGTATATGTGTATGTGTACATTGGTATTTCAAGAGAAAATTGATGCACATGTAATAAGTTTGCATATCTATGTTTGATTTAGTAAGTAGTGATATAAATTAATTACATATGTATATATATATGTATAATTGTTGAATGCTTATGCATACATGAAATTATGTATGTATTATTTATATATATATATATATATATATATATATATATAGTGAGTTGATCCCCTAAGAACGGTTCTCACGAATTCACGTGAGAACTTTCACGTGGGCCGTCGGATCTGATAGAGATCTAGTTTTATTTGAATTGATCTATCAGATCCGACGACCCACGTGAAAGTTCTCACAGAAATCCGTGAGAACCGTTCTTAAAGGATCATATATATATATATATATATATATATATATATATATATATTACAAATTCATTTACAATTGATGATTAATAATTAAAGGTGAGTAGAAGGGATAAGACGTGAGAAGTGGATGGTGAGGATGGACTTGATGTTGATGATTGGAAGTTGGCATGAGGAGAGGCGGTTAGGATTTGTATATGGGTAAGTGGCAAAATAGGAAAGAGTTATTAAAGTTAAAAATCCTAAATTTCTCTCCCTCATACCCATCTTCTCACTGAGAGTCTCCAAAACCCACAAATCTGAAATCAAAAACACAAATTTCTCAACAAGGATTGAAATCCAACTCCTCATCTCATTCCCCACAAAATCCCCCTCTCTATAACTCTCAGTCTCTCTCAACTTCTCTCTCTTTCTCCCCTCATTCCTCTCTCTCTCTCTCTCCTTCCCTGGATTTGGGCCGCGCGCGGATGGCCAGGCGGCATGAGGCCGACCAGAGCATGGAGGTGGAGGTGAGTGGATTCCCCTCCTCTGAGATATCCAATTCTTGTCAATTTTTAGAGCTTGATTTCCATTAATTATGAGTGGATTGGGAGAAATGAATTTTTATGATTCTATTTTGCATATTGGATATACTTTGGTTTTGACTTGATGGGATCACAATTTCTATTCGCTGAAATTAGATAACTAATTTCAGAATTAGATAAATTCATCCCTAGCCTAACTAAATATTGATGGGTTTGTTTGTGGAAAAATTAGAATTTTTTTGGTACTATGAGATAGCCTTATTACTTGTTATGAGCATATTTTTTTATTAAAGTTAAATGGTTAATCCAATGCATTTCTAGTTTAGTTTGATGATGCATTGGAGTATGAATAATGTTGATTGTAAATCAATATAGACATGGATTTAGGAGATAAATTGTGTGCTTATTTTGCTAGTGTGAAAAATGTGTCATAAGTCATGCCCATGTTGTAAAATGGCTATGCAAAATTTTATTAGGTTTACAAGTCCTTGAAATAATAGATAGCAACATAACTTTAATCCTTAGGCATTATCATTCATGCTTTCAAAGTTCCACGATGTTCTTTACTTGGGTAGAAGTTCAAGTATGTAACCTAAAGAAAGGGAGGTGGATGGGGTTCACTTCAATAAGTTAATCAAATAGTAAGTTATAGATATGATTGACATACAAGAATTTAGCAACTTTTACATGAACTTTGGAAGGATATAAATATATGATTTTTATTATTCCATTATAAAAATTTATAAGCTAAAAGTACACCTAGAGGGGGGTGAATATGTGTAGTGCTAATCTAATAACAAATAATGCTGAATTAAAAACTTTTACACTAACAAAATTAATCACAAGTGATATCCAAAAAGTAAAGCCAAATTACCGATGAAGGGATCTAGAACTTCTCTTCAAGATTCTTCTAAATTAAGAGCTGAGGTGCTTCAATAGCTCTCTTAAATTGACACAAGCGTAAGCACAATATCAAGCAGGTATAGATGAATAATAATAGTAATGTAAGATATAAAGAGAGTAGAGTTGAGACAGATAGCTAAACGCAAACAAAAAATTATATTTCGAGATTCTAGTACCAAGCTCTATGTCCTAACCTTCACCTAGATAGATTTCAACTCTCTCCACTAAGGACTCCACAAAGGATACAAATCTAATCCTCTACACAAGAGGAGATACAAAGCCAAGGCACAAAGGTAATAATATCTACACAAGAGATGGACACAAAGCCAAAGCACAAAGTAATGAAAATAGTT
Source organism: Agave tequilana (assembly GCA_038442645.1). NCBI lineage: Eukaryota > Viridiplantae > Streptophyta > Magnoliopsida > Asparagales > Asparagaceae > Agave > Agave tequilana. The sequence goes on along the minus strand of JAVJIF010020127.1, from coordinate 79,567 downwards.
TACAATACTTAGTGATCACTAAGACCACAAGCAACAGCTCTTATAATACAAAATCATAGAGGATAGACTTTGCAATGAATAACTCAAGCTTGTGAGAATACAAAAATTTTGGAAGTGAAGCACAAAAGAATACACTTAGGAAAAACTTCTTGAAAGATATAATAACTAGAAAATTAAAACTAGAATTCCCTAAAACTTTTTTAATTTTCCAAAACTTCAAAATACAATAGAGATATGGATTTTGAGCACAAAATTTTTTGAAAATATTATTGAAAAACTCTGTTGAAAGTGAGAATATTAGCTTTTGAAAATCTTCTTAGAAACTCACCAAAAAATCTCATATATACATGCCAAGGAAAACTAGCCTTTGGGGTCAGAAACTGTCAGAAATGACCTGTTGATTGACTTCCCGATCGATCGACCGACGGTCAAATTTCTGATCTGAGCGTTGGAGCCTGTGGTCGACCGGGCTATTGAACGACCAGAGACCCAGTTTATACAGTAGGTCAAATTTGAGTATAGTTTTGATGCCTAAAATGATCGAATTTAGAAATATGTATAAGAAGAATATGTAGATCTTTAAGTCTTCATTCTAATGTAACTTAAATCAGATCTATCTGATATAAGAGTGAAAAGTTATGATCAAAATATTAAAAAGTGTCAATCAAAAAAACTGAAAACTATTTTCAAAACATGAACTGAGTTCAAACTAATATTTAACATCTTTATCCTTTAAATCAGAAAACGAATCATTGGATAAGAAATATATCCATTGAAGTTATCTATGTAACACAGTTTGAATCATATTTATTGAATATCATAATAAAAATTTATAGCTAAAATACTTAAAGGGTGTCGAGCAAATCAGCAGAACGGTCGGCCGACCGGTCACCGAGAAAACCCGAGAGCTCTGCAGACATAGTCGGTCGACCGGTCAGTCGGTCGATCTCTACTGCGGTCGACTGGTCGGTCAATCGAGCTCAGCTCTCTTGGGCTCGTGCACATCAGTCGACCGGCACTACTATCGGTCGACTGCACAGTCGACCGACAGTAGCCCAAAATCACAATTTTGATATTTTTAAATGAATTTTTGAAACTAATTAAATTCTAATAAATCCCAATAAATTTCATAAAATTAAGTTTATGTAAATATAATAGAGCACAAATATATGTAATAAAAAATACAACATATTACAAATATGTGAACTTGTTTCTGAGATGAAGAATTTTAATCTAAAAACGAAAATCGTATTTTCTGAAATCAAACCTTTAAATGAAAACTAGTTTTTTTTTTAAAACTACATAAATATAAAAATAAGTTATTCAAACATATTTGAAGCTTAATAGTATATGGATACACAAATAAAATGATATGGTCTTGTTTTTGATGAAAATAAGATACGAAACGTAAACTGGTTAAAACGAAACCAAACTTTTTTTTGTGTGTGTGTGTAAGATTGAGCAATCAGAACTGATCTATTCTTTACAAGAGATCTAAACTCACAAACTCTCGACTTAAGTCTTCTTATAGATCTTCTTCTTCAAGTAGACTTGATTCAAACTTGATTCTCCGAGCTAGACTCCATCTTGAGTACTAGATATATTCTATAAGCTTGAGCTCTTGAACACCATGTGTTAGCTCCATACTTGACTTTAAGTTTTTTTAGTAAAGTGAAACATCAATTAAGATCTTGATCAATATCTGAAACTTAAATACAATAAGATTATTAGTACTATAACTACATGAGTTAGTCACCATCAAACCTAGAATGATGAGCTTTTTGGGCCAATATGAGCATATAAACGTAAGTTAATTGAATCTTACCCGTACCTCCAACAGATAAAATCTATTACATCTATCACATTTCCTATAACCATCTATTTCTTATGTTATATAAATATGATGTCATGTCTTCAATCTTCACGTATTTCCTCTTACCATGCTAGGACACGAGCACAAAAAAACATATCATTGCAATCAATATATTTCACATTTAAAGGAAAATAGGAAAGATATAACTTAATTTATCTGAGAAAAACCTTGATGATAGAGTTGGGATCAGTTCTCAATTGCTTGATAGTATTTCTTTACAAGTCTCAGATAGAAATCAAAGTTTGCATGCATGCATATGGTAAACTTATAGAATACTAATTGTTTGTTTAATTTATCAAGTGACATCATCCTATTATCCAAACTTTATCATAGTTTGTGAGTTGGTTCACACTTTCTTAAGTTCTAAATAATGACAATCATAAATGGTTTAGAATAGGTGGGTAGCTAAGAATTTTCTTGTTGATCAAGATTCTCTTGGGGTAAAGGTCAAGTATTAGTAGTGTCATGCAATTTGAGGCTCCACACAAGTCAAACACACGCCTATTAAAGCAATTAATTTGTCATAAGCATGGAGTTATTGTCAGGCATAAGATTTGCCTCTATAAAGTTATATCGAGTTCATTAATTAGTATTGTACAACAAGTGAATATTGAGGAGTAAAGTTTATATAACAATTGAGTCTTATGTAGTATAAGTAGTCCTCTCACTCTCATCAAATGTATATTTCACCAAAGATTATATACAAGATAGGACACCAAAATTTCCTGCTATTCATAATTAACAAGGCAATTTAAGATTTATGTGATACTGATTAAATTTTGTTGCAAGCTAATACTACATATAATCATTGATGGACTAATGTTGGTTATAATCGAAAGTTATGAAATTTAGAAATAAAATTGAGAATAAGGATATTAAAAGTAACTAGTAAATAACTAATTAATCCAATGAACAATCATAATGTCTAAGTCAACGATAAATAATATTAGCATGTAGTATATGTTAAAATTGACGCCACGAAAAAATTGTAAGGTATGCATAAAGGATAGAATTATACCCTAAATTGGCTAAGTACATAGAATTATTGGAATGCGTCACGGGCCTGATCAGGAATTAGTAAACCATTAATAATTTCATTATGATAATTACGTATACATAGGAGGATGGTTAAATTGGGTTTTAGAGTGGTAATTATAGCACATAAACGACTTGTAGAAAATTAATGGACAATAACTCTTTATTAAGCTAAAGTTTTAATATAAAACTCCACGAGTTATTTATAACTTGGGTTTCAACTAGACTAGCTAATCATGTACCCTTGATTTCAAGTAACAATTTACCAATGAAATAGAAGCACAAAGTATGAATCTAGTGACTATTATAAACTTCAAAGTATACTAAGATTCAAGTCGTGGATAGGTAGTATAATCAATTTCATTCATTAAATATCTAATGTGTGAAATAAGAATCATAACTAGTTAAAAGATTAAATCATATGACCAAAGAACGAGTATTGAGAATGTAGTTAATTGTTCGATGTGTTATTGAATGTTTGTTATGATGGTATGTACATTTGAATACATGTATATACTGAAAAATTACATGAACTTGATCATGTGTGATATATTGACAATATGATTGGTAATTAAAAAAGTATATCAGTGTGTAACCGACACTGTGTCTGTTATCTTGATGATTGACGTGTATGTATGTTGTGATATGAAGGAAGGGGCCGAGTGGGAGCCGTTGGGTATAAAGACGGGGTATGAAATTGTGTAATGTGTTATAAAGGAAGGAGCTGGGCGGGAGTCAGTAGGTACGAAGACGGGGTATGAAATTATGCGTTATGATATGAAGGAAGGGGCCGGGCAGGAGCCGGTGGGTATGAAGACGGGGTATGAGACTGTATGTGATATAGATTAAAGAAGTTGTTATCCAATATGAATTGTGTCATATGTTTGTTCTTGATGCAAGACTTTGAAACCTTGCATTATTATAAGAGATAATGAAACATAATGTGATGTGTAAATGTGTGGGGTAATCCATGAAGTACTTGAAGTATGATATGATTATATGATATACAAGTATGTTTTGTGATATATATTATCTGAATACATAAATTATGTTTATGAATTAGTCTTGGTGATTGTGTATCTCTGTGTATGATATATGAGTTACATATGTGACATGTGTGGTGAGTATATAAGGTGAACTCCACAATTAACTATTATATATTTTTTTTTTCTGAACTCATAAACCCTGCAATATTTGAGATAGAAACTTAAGAAAGCTAAAGAAATCAATGGCCCAAGAGGTCAGATTATTCCATAGACTGTGAAGATAGTTGTGTTAGCTGTTTATTATGATATATTATTTTCATCTTATCTTATCCATACTTACCTTGCTATTGAAAGAAAAACATGCTTCTTATTGATATGTATATTATTTCTTGATTTCCTTACGACTCTACTTACTGAGCTGTCATGGTCACCCTTCCCAGTTACATGTTTTTCAGGTGGCGGTGAGGTGAAGGCCCACCTTCAAGATTTGGCACTTTGTTGAGAATTTTTGCTTATAAGAAAGTGTTGAAGACGTAATTATCTATAATTATTTATAATTGCTTATTGTATATGTTTATAACCTTATTTAATGTGTACTTGTAGCACATGTGAGATTTGTGAGATTAATTATGATGATCATGATAAGTTGGAGTTATAGTAGCTCTGAGTTATATTATGGATGCCGAGAGAGGTACTCTCGAGTGTAAATTTATTGTATTTCTAATATGTAAGTGACATTATGCTGAAATATTATTATGATTGCATTGATGATCACTGAGTTTAGTATATGTGGTTAGATTGGGTATAAATAGGCTGATGTCGGCTGAAACTATTATGGTTGTATTGTATATCAGGTCAGATCAGTATTTACAAAGGAGGTGCTGTTGAAATTTTTAAGAATTTGGATATGGTTATGATAACTTGTTGGTTTAAAAGAATATCTATGTTAATTGAGGATATTAAAAAACTGGGACCGTTACACTATATCTGTCCCTTCCTCCATATATATATATATATATATAATATTTCACCGTCTTCTCCCCTCCTTTGGTTCTATATTCGGTGCCTTCCTCCATAAATATATATATATAATATTATTTCATCATCTTTCCCCTTTCCTCCAGATACAATAATATAGTACACATACACCAATAGTTCTATTAAGAATTTACAATAAGCCAAACAATCAATTAACCAAACTATCCATTAGCCACAACAATATAATCAAGTCACGATTCTTACTCTTCCACTATTGTTGTTATTAATTACCAACTACACTGAAAAGTCACCTAGAGGGGGGGTGAATAGGTGACAATGCTAATCAATGGACAATTTAAAAAAAATTAAGATGCAACGATCACCCAACAAGATTCACAAGATGAATGAAAGCAAGTAAATATTGCAATGATGATGATAAGCAATAATAAGTGTGGGTAAAGTAAAGTAAGAGGCGCAAGAAAGTAAACCAAACACAAACACAAGGATATGTTATCGAGGTTCGAGCACCCAACTCTACTCCCCGCCTTCCCCAGAAGGATTCTAGCTACTTCACTATCACAAAGACAGTTACACAATAACCGCAGTACCCAACTCCACAGGAGTACCCGGTAACACAATCTCAAGTACAAGTAATCTCTGGGTAGTCAAAAGACCACAAACTCTCTCTTGCAAAAATTCTCTTCCCTTACAAAAGGTCCTTAGAGAACAATGAGTAGGAATGAAGCTCTTGTTGTAAGTGAAGAAAGAAAATTAAATCAGAGAGTATTTCAAAAACACTTCAGAAAATGAGAGAGAATTTCAGCAAAAAAACCAAGAAACAAAGCTCTTTTGAATGCCTTAAACTTTTGAATTTTTCTTGTAATAATTGTTGTAAACAATCTCTCCCCAAACACCCCTATTTATAGGAGAGGGCTAGGGTTTAGGGATAAAACATAATTAGGATTAATCAGAGAGTATTAAGTTTGAAATATATCCCTTAAACTAATTTTAAACACAAAAGACAAAATTTAAAACAGCCCAGAAAATAGCCGTTTACTGTTCAACGGCTAGTCCGGTCGACCGGTCGGTCGACCGCCTATTCAAAAATAGAGCCGTTACAGGCATACGGTCGACCGCCCGGTCGACCCAACAAACCCGAGAGCAAAGCTACTACAGTCAGGTCGACCGCCCGGTCGACCGGCAAACATGCACACTAATACGTGCATCTGCCAGAACCATGGTCGACTTGTCCGGTCGACCGGACAAGACTGACATAGGCACGGTCGACTGGTGCAGTCGACCGGCTCAGGTCAAAAGTTAAGTTTAAAACACAATTTTGAAAAGACTTTGATTTTTATGAAAAATATCTTTAAATAGTACTAAGTATAAAACATAAAAATTGATTTGTAGGCAGAGGATTTTGTATCAAATATTTTTGTACATTTTATAGAAAATCATCTTAGAAACAATATGTGCGCAAAAACGTGTGTGATTGAGCTTCAAACCTATCCATCATTCTTTAACAAAATCTAAACCTATAAAACTAAAAACAAATCTTGTTGAGCAATCTTCAAGTCTTGAGCCATGCTATGCCTTGCTAAAGCCCCTTCTTCTATGTTCCTTCCTTGATATGCAATATGCCTTCTTTACTTCATGAAACCTAGAAGTTGTTGCAATAGCTAAGCAATGGCCTCCAAATATGGTACTAACCTGAAACTTATCTTAAACAAATTCATTAGTACCAAATAGCACTAATTTGGTTTGTCATCATCAAAACTCAATAAATGGAGAGTGTAACCTTTTGGGCCAACAATCTCCCCCTTTTTGATGATGACAAAACAAATAGGCTACAAGATAAAAATATAGGGGAGGAGAAAACTCCCCCTCAAATTATGCTATATAAAGAAAACATTTAAACTCAAAACACAAGAATTCATTGAAAACATAAAAACATATATGCTCTTGATACCAATTTAAACCAATTGAAACAATAATGAAAATCACATGTTATTTTCTTGATACTAACAAAACACAAGAATTCTCAAAACGCATGAAAACAAAACAAGACAACAAAAACATATATAAACTCATATAAACTCATATGGAACCAAGACCATATAAATTTATTTTTATCATGCACTAACTTATTCTCCCCCTTTTGTCATACATCAAAAAGTGTTAGGAATCACATGTTTAATCAATAATACAAACATTAAGTTCTCCACAAATAAACGAAAATCTAGCAAAATCAAGAGGTTTAGTGAAAATATCGGCTAGTTGCAAATTCGTAGAAACATAATCAATATCTATATCTCCTTTCTCAAAATGATCTCTAAGAAAGTGATATCTAATCTCAATGTGCTTGGTCTTACTATGTTGATTTGCATTCTTAGTCATGTGTATAGTACTAGTATTATCACAAAATATTTTTATATGATCAAAATGCAAATCAAAATCAAGGAGAGTATGTTTCATCCAAAGGACTTGTGCACAACAAGCCCCCGCGGCAACATACTCCGCCTCGGCGGTTGAGAGTGCTACGGAATTTTGTTTCCTAGAGGACCATGAAACAAGACAATTACCAAGAATTGACATGTCCTACTAGTACTCTTTCTATCTACTCTACGACCCGCATAGTCGGCATCCGAATAACTCGTCATTGAGAAATCTCCGGTTTTCGGATACCATAGACCCATCCCAATAGTGCCCTTAATATAACGAATAATGCGTTTTACCGCAATAAGATGGGACTCTTTAGGACACGATTGAAATCTAGCACAAAGACACACACTAAACATGATATCTGGCCTACTTGCCGTTAAATATAAAAGACTTCCTATCATACTTCTATATAATTTAATATCAACATTTTTACCTTGGTCATCTTTATCAAGCTTGGTTGTAGTTGCCATAGGAGTGTTGCAAGTCTTTGAGCCTTCAAGTCCAAACTTCTTTACGAGTTCTTTTGCGTACTTGGCTTGACTTATGAACGTCCCGTTTTGCAATTGCTTGATTTGGAGTCCAAGGAAGAAATTGAGCTCACCCATTGAAGACATTTCAAATTCAAGTTGCATGACCTTTTCAAAATCCTTGCATAAAAGCTCATTAGTAGAACCAAAAATTATATTATCTACATAAATTTGCACAATTAATATATCATTATCAACATGCTTAGTAAATAGAGTTGTGTCTACTTTGCCTTTAACAAAATCATTTGAAATTAGAAAACTAGAAAGCCTTTCATACCAAGCTCTAGGAGCTTGTTTCAATCCATATAAAGCTTTATCAAGTTTAAAAACAAAATCGGGATGAATATGATCAACAAAACTGGGAGGTTGAGAAACATAAACTTCTTCATTAATAAAACCATTCAAAAATGCACTTTTCACATCCATTTGAAAAAGTTTAAAATTTTTGAAAGAAGTAAAAGCTAGTGTCATCCGTATGGCTTCAAGCCGTGCTACGGGTGCAAAGGTCTCCTCAAAGTCAATTCCCTCAACTTGAGTGTAACCTTGGGCCACTAACCTAGCTTTATTCCTAATGACATTTCCGGACTCATCCATCTTATTTCTAAAGATCCACTTAGTACCAATTATTGGTCTATCGTGGGGCTTAGGAACAAGGTGCCAAACTTGGTTGCGCTCAAATTGATTGAGTTCCTCTTGCATGGCAAGCTACCAATATGGGTCCGTCTCGGCTTCGAGAATGCCTTTGGGTTCAAAATGAGAAATGAAAGCAAAGTTACCACATAGGTCATGGAGTTTGGAGCACGTTGTGACTCCTTTAGATGCATCACCCAAGATGAGCTCCTTAGGATGATTTGTAGCGTATCTCCAAGCTTTAGGAAGCGGTTGAGAGCTTTCCTCTTTATCCTCTTGAACATCACCAATTGATTCTTGCTTTTCTTCTTGAGCGGGTGAGTCCTTAAAGGATAGTTTCTCCATGTTTTCACCTAATGGTTCAATCTCTATAACATTCTCAACAAACACATTAGATTCTTCAAATTGAACATGCATGGTTTCTTCAATAGTATGTGAAGATCTATTAAATACTCTATATGCTTTGCTAGTAGAAGAATATCCATCAAAGATAGCTTCATAAGTCTTAGCATCAAATTTACCCAAATTCTCCTTAGTATTTAAAACAAAACACTTGCATCCAAAAATTTTAAAATATGCAACATTAGGTTTTCTAGAATGATACATTTCAAAAGATGTTTTGGAAGAATTCTTACACACATAAATACAATTTAAAATATAGCATGCGGTGTTTACGGCCTCGGCCCATAAATATTGAGGGAGGTCATATTCACTTATCATTGTCCTAGCCATCTCTTGAAGTGTTCTATTTTTCCTTTCTACTACTCCATTTTGTTGTGGAGTCCTAGGACAAGACATTTCATGCTTGATTCCCTTTTCATCACAATAAGTCATGAAGAGTTGGTTAACAAACTCACCACCTCTATCACTCCTTATTCTCAAAATCGAAAAGCCTTTTTCTTTTTCAACCCTTTTTTGAAAAATTTTGAAATGAGAAAAAGTTTGATCTTTATTTTGCAAGAAGAAAACCCAAGTGAAACGGGAAAAATCATCAACTAAAACAAATGCAAATCTACTACCATTTAAACTTTTAGTTTGTGTTAGTCCAAAAGATCCATATGAATTAGTTCAAGGGCCTAGTAGTCATGATATCCTTAATTGGTTTGAAGGAAGACTTGGTTTGTTTCCCAAGTTGGCACGCACCACAAATGCGATCTTTCTCAAACTTCAAGTAAGGTATACCCTTTACTAAATCCTTAGAATTAATTCTAGCAAGATGGTCAAAAGATGCATGTCCTAATCTTCTATGCCAAAGCCAAGAATTTTCATCAAAAGCATTCAAGCATTTAGTAGAACAATCTAAATTAAGCATGTCAATAATATAAACATTATTATCACGAAATCCGGTAAGAATACAAACATCGGATTTAACATCAAAAATCTTGCAAGAAGAATCATCAAAACAACTTTAAGTCCACGGTTACAAAGTTGACTAATGCTAAGAAAATTATGTTTTAAACCATCTACTAAAACAACATTTTCTATAATAGGAGATGCACCAATTTGAATGTTACCTATACCGATGATAGTTCCTTTGGAGTCATCCCCGAAGGTGACGGTGCCACCTTCCATGTACCTTGATAGGGTTGTGAAGTTATTGATGTCCCATGTCATGTGTCTTGAACAACCACTATCAAGGTACCACCGCTCCCTACGTCTTGGAGCCTTGGTGTGTACCTACATCAAATAATTTATGTCTTGATTTTGTACCCACATTTTCTTGGGTCCTAAAGAGTTAGTTTCATTAACCCAAACAAGATTATTGGTCCTATTTACTTGGTCATAACAAAATTTAGCCAAATGCCCATTCTTACCACAATATGTGCATCTATACACTCTACCATATTTAAAAGCATAGTGAGTATGTGATTTGTGAGCATGGGAATTGTGAGCATGAAAAGATCTAGCATGAGAAGTGTTATGTGTAGTGTGAGCATGAGGAATCTTAGCATGAGAGGTGTGCTTTTTAGAAAACATGTCCTCAAGTTTCTTTGTGTTAAAGCACAATCTTTCAAAACTTTTTCAAAATCAACCATTTTAGTTTTTAAAGAGGAAATTTCTTTTTCATCAACAATAGGAGATTTTTCCTTACAAGAAACCTTGTAGGTATTAAACTCATTTTGAATAGAAATAAGAATAGAAGAAATATCATCCTTTTCTTTAGAAACCATAGCAAGTTGATTTTTGAGAAAAGCAACTTCCTTTTGCAATTTTAAGCATTCAAGTTTCTTGTTATCATAAGTTTCGGAAAGTTCAACAAAGGCATGCACAATAACTTCTTTACTCAAACCATCATCTTCCTCATCAAGAGATTGAGGGGTTACCTTTGGTGTGTTTGTCATGAAACACATATTCGCGTATCCGCTTCTTCTTCTTCGGACTCGCTTTCCGAATCCCATGTTGCCTTGTAAGCTTTCTTTTCTTCCGACTTCTTTGGCTTGAAGGAGGAGGTCATCTTCTTTTTGAACTCTGGGCAATCTGCCATGATGTGTCCTAGCCTTGCAATTGAAACATATAATTCTTTTCTCCTCTTTGCCTTCAAACTTTCTTTGGAAGTTGAGCTTTTTCTTCCGGTACAATCTTTTCATGTTTCGCACAAGGAGGGAGAGCTCCTCATCTTCTTCTTCATCTTCCTCATCATCTTCAAGGGTGGATGAAGACTTGAAAGCTATTGATTTCTTCTTTGTTGGAGCGGCCTCTTCTCTTGCTTTCTTCTCCATCTCATGGGTCTTTAAGTTCCCATGAGGCTAATGAGGTCCATCTCATCCTTGTCGTTTAACTCCTTTAAGGTGGTGGCCTTTATCTCCCAAGATGGAGGAAGCGTCCGAATTACTTTCCGCACCTTTTGATCGTTGGAGATGACATCGCCTAAGGAAGAAAGAGCATTGGTAATTTTAGTAAACCTTGTAATCATAAAATCAATAGTTTCATCATCAAGCATTTTAAATGATTCATATTGAGACCTCAAGAGATCTATCTTAGCTCTCTTGACTTGTGAAGTCCCTTCATGTGTGACCAATAAGTGTTGCCAAATCTCATAGGCGGATTGGCAATGAATTACCCGTGTAAGGTCATCCTCATTCAAGGCGGTTAATAGGGAGTTTTGGGCCTTAGAGTTAGCCTCATATTCTCTAAAGTTGAAGTCGGTCCAAGTGCCCTCATCACTATCGGGTGCTACATAGGGTTTGGTCAAGGACTTGGCCACTAAGCTACCCAAAGATTGCAAAAATATAGTCATCCTAACCTTCCAAATAGGGAAATTAAGTCCATCAAATTTAGGAGGGGTTTTAATGTTATCGGCCATGTTTACTAGTGTATGAATGTATGAATGAAAATGTTGATTAGCAAATTTTAAGGATCTCTCTATGGATGTTAAGCCAAACCTAGAGTCCAAGCTCTGATACCAATTGAAAAGTCACCTAGAGGGGGGGGTGAATAGGTGACAATGCTAATCAATGGACATTTAAAAAAAAAAATTAAGATGCAACAATCACCCAACAAGATTCACAAGATGAATGAAAGCAAGTAAATATTGCAATGATGATGATAAGAAAGAATAAGTGCAAGTAAAGTAAAGTAAGAGGCGCAAGAAAGTAAACCAAACGCAAATACAAGGATATATTATCGAGGTTCGAGCACCCAGCTCTACTCCCCGCCTTCCCCAGAAGGATTCTAGCTACTTCACTATCACAAAGACAGTTACACAATAACCGCAGTACCCAACTCCACAGGAGTACCCGGTAACACAATCTCAAGTACAAGTAATCTCTGGGTAGTCAAAAGACCACAAACTCTCTCTTGCAAAAATTCTCTTCCCTTACAAAAGGTCCTTAGAGAACAATGAGTAGGAATGAAGCTCTTGTTGTAAGTGAAGAAAGAAAATTAATCAGAGAGTATTTCAAAAACACTTCAGAAAATGAGAGAGAATTTCAGCACAAAAACCAAGAAACAAAGCTCTTTTGAATGCCTTAAACTTTTGAATTTTTCTTGTAATAATTGTTGTAAACAATCTCTCCCCAAACACCCCTATTTATAGGAGAGGGCTAGGGTTTAGGGATAAAACATAATTAGGATTAATCAGAGAGTATTAAGTTTGAAATATATCCCTTAAACTAATTTTAAATACAAAAAGACAAAATTTAAAACAGCCAAGAAAATAGCCGTTTACTGTTCAACGGCTAGTCCGGTCGACCGGTCGGTCGACCGCCTATTCAAAAATAGAGCCGTTACAGGCATACGGTTGACCGCCCGTCGACCCAACAAACCCGAGAGCAAAGCTACTACAGTCAGGTCGACCGCCCGTCGACCGGCAAACATGCACACTGATACGTGCATCTGCCAGAACCATGGTCGACTTGTCCGGTCGACCGGACAAGACTGACATAGGCACGATCGACTGGTGCGGTCGACCGGCTCAGGTCAAAAGTTAAGTTTAAAACACAATTTTGAAAAGACTTTGATTTTTATGAAAAATATCTTTAAATAGTACTAAGTATAAAACATAAAAATTGATTTGTAGGCAGAGGATTTTGTATCAAAATATTTTTGTACATTTTATAAAAAATCATCTTAGAAACAATATGTGCGCAAAAACGTGTGTGATTGAGCTTCAAACCTATCCATCATTCTTTAACAAAATTCTAAACCTATAAAACTAAAAACAAATCTTGTTGAGCAATCTTCAAGTCTTGAGCCATGCTATGCCTTGCTAGAGCCCCTTCTTTTATGTTCCTTCCTTGATATGCAATATGCCTTCTTTGCTTCATGAAACCTAGAAGTTGTTGCAATAGCTAAGCAATGGCCTCCAAATATGGTACTAACCTGAAACTTATCTTAAACAAACTCATTAGTACCAAATAGCACTAATTTGGTTTGTCATCATCAAAACTCAATAAATGGAGAGTGTAACCTTTTGGGCCAACATACACATGATACCGATTAATTATGATTTAGTCCAAAAATAATATTCATCAATACAAGCAATTACTTGTATTCTCATCATTTTTTTATTTTATCTTCATCAAATAATTAAATTATAATCATAGTTGATTTATCTATCAACAATTTATACATTACTTTAGCAAGTAATCAAAATCAGTTAGGAAATCCACTCACCTCTTCTGATTATTTGTTTTTCTAATTGGATACTAACACTCTGGATGTGTAGTTTCCGTCTGTACAAACGCAGTGGCTCGAGAATCTCCTGAATTTGACTCCAGATGACCGAGAAATCGTCTGGAAACCAAATCAATAATAAGGGGTCAAAATTGTAATATTAAGGTCTAAAATAATTTTATTCGCCAGGGGTTAAACTAAAATTTTTACTTTCTTAAGTGATCATGTCGGGTCGCATCCTTAACGGGTCCAGTTCGGGTTTAATTTGAAATCCGAACCCAACATATGTTTCTTAACCCATGAGCATCACCAATTGTTACTGCTCCTACGCGCCCATGGTCCTCACGGTGCCATAGCCTGGCGCCACCCAGCCCTCGCCACCGCCTCACCATCGGCCTCCGTGGCTTGCTGTCATTCCAGCAATAGTGAGGGAGTGCAAGAGAGAGGGACAAATAGTGAAAAGAGAAAGAAAAAGAAAGAGAGGGAGGGATACTATTGCAACCCCATGCCACCGCTGGTGACCTCCCTTCGTCGCCGACCACCTCGTCGCCGCTCCTGGCCGGAGTTGCCACTAGTCGCCACCCAGAGAGAGAATGAGGGAGTGCTGGTGAGATATCAGGAGAGAGAAGGAAGATTAAAATGAGGATTTCTCCTTGATTTTATTATTTATAAATTTTGAACAAGCCTTCTCCTCATGCCACCTATTTTCCCAAGCAAGTCTCCTTTCCTCATGCCAACTCCCTCTTTATCAAGATCAAGCCAATCCTACCCTTTCACTCCTCGTTATAAGAACCAATTCCATCCAAGCCCTCTATCTCACCATGACTCATTTCTCCACTAACCACCCCAATAACTTGCGTTTAAATCATGGTTTAGTAATAAATAAGAAAAATATATGTGGGCTTGGGCTCATTTTATTTATACCATTTATTTTGTGGCCATAGGCTTCTGCCTATGTTAAAGAAAATAAGAGGAAAAATATGGAAGAAAGGCCGGATTTCTCTTAATTTCATTAAATAATTTATCCAATTCATTGTAACTTGAATGTAAAATATTTACTTCTCATTTCAAATAAATTTCATCAATTTTTATGGGATATAATCATCACATGTATTATTGTTTTCAGTTACCAATTTTGATGAAATTAGTTTTGATAATTAGTGTTTAAGTATTAATCGAGGAATACTTTTTACTAGGTGCTACAGAAGTACTCATGACAACATTTCTCGTCAAAATTGGCTCATCGGAGAGACTAATCAGTGAAGAGCAAAATAGACTGAGAACTATCTGACCAAAAAGTTTAAGCTGATAAGGAGAGGCACAACATTCTATTTATTTTTTTCATTTTTATTTAACTTTCTAATGTGGGACAACATTCTCTTCTTTTCATACCAATTTGTAGGTATGAGATTCAAACTTCCTCTTTGACCACAACCGCGAGCTCTGAAAACAATTTGTTAGGACAAATTGGCCTAGTGAAGATACAATATGGGCCCTCGTCCCTTCGGGGAGACTAACTGGTGAAGAGATAGATATGCGTTAAGACCTAGCTTTTTGATAAAAAATTTTAGCTGACAGGTAGAGATCTAATTTTCTATTTATGTCTTCACTTTGACTTAACTTTTTGATATAAAAACTATTTTAATTACACATGACTCAACAAAAAGAGAGAGTTCTTCTTGTAGGTTTATTAACAAGGCAAAGACTATGAGGTCTAGTGAACATGAGGAGAAGGTTTTGAAAAACACCTAGAGGGGGGGTGAATAGGTGTAAGTGCTAATCTAAAAAACTAAATGCGCTAAATGCGGAAGCTAATGCAAATTATGCACAAACTAATACAATACAACAAGTGTAGCCGAATTCCCCTTGCGAGGCTCTGGACTAACTCCCCTTGATTCCCCTTGAAATGGGTTGAGGCGCTATGTGAAGCTCTTGTTGGATGAGTACAAGTTAGGCACACACACACAAGCAATCCAAGCAATATGAAATATGTGCACACACAATCAAGCCAAGCAATCAAGGATAAATTACAATATGAAAGATGCAAGACACACAAGCAATGTATATAATATGAATTATGCTCAACACAAGCAAATACGATATGATGATGAGTATGATGCTTTGCACAATTATAAGAGAGAGAGTTAGAGAGACAATGGATCAAAACGCAAACACCGAGATTTGTTTCGAGGTTCGAGCACCTTGCTCTACATCCCCGCCTACACCACCGTGTAGGATTTCCACTATCTCAACTCCCACCGAGGGAACCTCTACCGAAGAGGATTTCTTACAACTCTAGGAGTACCGAACTCCTCTCTCAAACAACCACCTCACAACCGAGGGGTAAGGCCCGTAGCCAATACAACAACCAATCCACACACCTCTACCGAAGAGGCTCACAACCAAACACTATCACCTCTACCTAAGAGGGATCCACAACACAATCACCCGATCACCTCTACCGAAGAGGGATTCACAAGTATAAGGGTGTTTACAACTATGGGGTTTACAACAAACAACCTCAAACACTTCTCTTTCTTTTTTTCTTATCTTTTTCCACAAAAACAAGATCCTAATAGTTTAGGATAGAAGATAGCTCAAGTGTGGAAAACAAGTGTTTTTGGAAACAAGCAACAAAGAAAAATCTTTGGGAAAATACTTGCAATATGATAGAATTGAAGATCTAAGCAAAAATCCCAAAAACCTATTTTTCTTTGATTTTCCAAAAACCCAAAAACAAATAAGATAAAATCTTTTTGGCTTAAAAACCCTTTTAAACACTAGAGAAAGTCTGAAATTTTTAGCTCTAAAAATCTTAGCCAAAACAATGGAGAAATGGGGTATATATAGCCCCTAGGAAAAACTAGCCGTTAGGCTGATGTGGCAGCCTGACAGGCCACCGGTCGACCGGTCCGGTCGACCGCCAACGGTCAAAATTGTGACCGTTGGGCAACAGCGGTCGACCGGCCCGGTCGACCGAAAAAACCCGAGAGCAGAGCTCTCAACTCGGTCGACCGGCTCGGTCGACCGTCCACTGTGCCTAACAGTCGTGCACGTCTGTGCACGTCGGTCGACCGGATCGGTCGACCGGCCCTTGGTGCGGTCGACCGTCCCGGTCGGCCGACCAGCCTGTCAGCACAAAACCAGGTCAGAAAAATTTGGAAAAATATTTTCTAAAAAATCTTTTATCTCTTTTAAAATACCATAAAAATTGTTTTATCATTTTATGTTGAAACATAAACATGTGATAAAAATTTCAAGACATATATCAATCATATCAATTCATTTTTGTGTCTTGCCAATTTTATCAAAAACAAAACTTGTATTTTGTCAAACTTGATTTTTTCCAAAACATGAATAGGGATATCAAAATAAGTTTGTTTACCAAGTTAAATCATGTATGTATAAATAGAACATATCTAATATACATATAACATATGTAAACTTGTTTTGATCAACTATTCATGAAAACCAAAAATCAAATCATAAAACGTGTGTGTTTTGTGCACTTGAGCATATCAACTAAACTAAGCTTTACAAATATGGATCTAAAATACAAACTCTAAACTAGATACCTAAGTCTTCTTGACGATCTTCATCTTCAAGTAGACTCGGTCCAAAATCCGTGATTCTCCAAGTGCAAAGGTATGATCTTTAAGTTTTGGCACCGGAATCATCATGAATAGCTTCTAATCATCTGTTGAAGCTAATCACCAACCTAATATCCTGTTAATGATCTGAAACTTAGAAACACAAGAATATTAGTAAACATAACTACATGAGTGTTGATCATCATCAAAACTAAAGTGGAAGGCCATTGGGCCAACAATCTCCCCCTTTTTGATGATGACAAAACTCATGGAGTTATATATGCATGGATTAAAGTTAAGCTTCAAAGAAGCTCCCCCTTAACTCATGCATCACAAATAAACATAATAAATATGCAATGAAAGTTCATGATACTAAACAAAAGCATGCATCATATCTTATTATTTATGTCTATGCATGAACTAAGTATATGCAAAAACACAATTATGCATATATAAAAACAAACTCAAATTCTTCTCCCCCTTTTTGTCAATCATCAAGAAAGGGGTAAATAATCAAAACCATAGATAAAATGAAGGGTAAAAATCTTTCTTCCCCTTTTTGTTAATCAAAAACAATAAAATCAATGTTCTCCCCCTTTTTGTCTAAAACAAAAACAAGTCAATAGGGGTGACTACAACATGATATCAATTAAAAAATATGTCAATGAAACATCTTGATACCAATAAATAAGGATCAATACATGTTATATGCTATATACATTCATGAAGAGGAAGACGCTAAGTTAGCTTCCCTACACATATGCATTACATGAAGAAGGGATGACAAGCCCAATTCACATAACACATATTATGTAATGCATAAGAGGAGATGTGAAGCTCCCCCTACACACGTATATCATATAAAGAAGAGTTGTCAAGCTCCTCAATTTATAATATACTCAACATGAATTTATATGTAAGAGAGATGTTAAGCTCTCCTTGCATATAGGAAATACAAATCAAAACTTTGAATATTTTCTTTAAACAATATTTTGAGATACCAATTGTAATTAAACATAACAAATTTTGAATGTCTAAACACAAATTTTGATACCAATTGTAAGAATATATTTCATTTTAAAACATATAATTTGATGTTGATATCATATGTTTAAAACAACAACTTTTAATCATAAAGAGTGGGAGTACAAATACCAATTGAAATACAAAATCAAATTTTCTCCCCCTTTATGAAATACCAAAGGAAACATTGAACACTTTTATTTTAACAAGCTAAACATAAACAACTATTTGTGCTCTAAGATATAGGAATATAGTAGGCACAAATAAAACAAGTATATGTGTATGAAATGGAATGAGTATCAATCACCAATAGATGATACCAAATGAAAACATACATACACAATAAACATATGAGTATACAAAAGGTCAAAATGATACCAATTGAAAGAGTTCAATGATACCAATTGACATAACAATAAGTTCAAGTGTATACATCATATTATCTACCACCCAATCATAATTCAAGTTTTAAAGATTTTCAATTTAGGGCATACATGAACATGATCTCCCATCCTACCGCCCTTAGATGGTAGGGGTTTTCAAAGATAGATTTGTAAATGTAGTTTTGTTTGAAAATCTCTACCATATGAAGAATACCGCAACTAGTTAAATGGAAAACTTGTTAACTAGCACGAAATCCTTCAAGTAAGGAATAAAACAAAATGAAATTCACATGATAATCATCACTCTAACCAATAAAGCATAACTCATGAGAAACAAACATGAGCAATAGATATGAGTGTACAAATAATATGTGAAGATCATAATCATGAAAAATATTTCATTAAACTCAATTATTCCTTAAAACAAAATTCCATCAAAAACATGAAAAATCATATAAAACTACTTATTTAATCTTCAAGGCATATGTATGTCTAATACAAGCTAAAATATACATACATATCCAAAACATAACGAGTCCACAAAATATATGCATGAAGGCACGTGGCTCAAAAAGATGTATATGTATAAGATTAGTTTGAACTAGATAGACATATACATGAAGTTAAATATTGAACACATGAAAACATGAAAATCATGATAGGCTAAATTTTCATCAAGGCAATTTTCATTTCAAGTATATGTATGAATTGTCAACACAAGAAGTATACATACATATCCCTAAACACTATTTGAGTCCATAATATAGATTTGCATGAAAGGCAAATGACTCAAGGGTATACATGTATATCTTAAAGTTTGGCAATACAAACATATACATGAAGTGAAAACTCATAATCATAAATCCAAAAATATGAATACAAGTCTAAAATGTATGGATCATCAAAACTAGACTATACTAGCACATCTAATGGGTTCAAATAAGCAATCAAGCCCAAAACATATATAGATTTATTTGTGGCCCACTATATGTACAAGTATAATTCCTAGTCTTAATGAAAACTAACATCTAAACAAGTAATCTTAACAAGAAGCATCAAAACAAGTACAAAAATCATCATGATAAAAGTCATCATGGAAAACTAAGACATGATTATTATGTGAATTCACATGTATTAGATTCATGATGTACATTATAGCTCAAACAAAAGTGAGAACACTAATTATGGGTTCATATAAGCATGTGTGTCTCAAATACTATACATGTATGTCAAGGATCTAATAAACATGGAATGAACATACTAATCCATAGACAATGAAACATGCTATAAAAAACATCAAAACATGCTACAAACAAAGAATATTAAAAGCATGTAATAAATAATACGGAGTTAGGAATTGTTACCAAAACCTAGAGGGCAACTCTCCTTGTCTCCAAAACATGGTGGTCATCTCCACCAAATCTTCCCTTGAAAGTGATGCATCCATATGATTTCCTTTAAGTCCGGAACGCATCCACTCCAAGGTGCTAACACTCTCACGTCATGTGAGAGCCCACACCTACATCAAAAATAGGAGGGGTGGTCTTTGGTACCCATATCTTCTTGGGTCCATGGGGGTTAGTACCTTCTCTAACCCAAATAAAATTCTTTGCTAAATTAGGAGTATGTAATCTATCATAGCAAAATTTAGCAAGGTGGCCCTTACGTCCACAATGTGTACATGAGTACACATGAGCATACATGTGTTGATGGTGTCCGTGAGGAGCATGTGTATGCCGTGGAGGGTGTGCATGCATAAAGGATGGAACTTGTTTCTTTCGAACCAAGGATTCCAAGCGTGTATGGTTCTTAGCACATTGGCTCATAGTGGAGCCCAAACAATCTACCTTCTTCTTTAACATGCAAATATCATCATTAATCTTAGAAGAAGAGGTACATGCATTAGGTAGACTAGATGAAGAGGCTACACTAGCATGGCAAACATGTGCATCCATTTTATTTTGCAAAATAATATTTTTCTTTAAACATACATCTAAATCATTTGAAATAGAAATGATTTTATTTTTCAAAGCAACATTTTCTTTTAAAGCAAAATCTACTTTTGAAGACAAATTTTCATTTTTCTTCAAAATAGCATGGCAATCATTTTTAGATTTTAAAAATTCATTTTCTTTAAGTGCAAGTTCTAATTGAGATCTCAATGAATCCCTTTCATTATAGACCTCAACCTTCTCTTGCAAAACACAATCAAGTCTAGAATACAAACACTTATTTTCTTTTTCAATTTTTAGACTTTTCTTTTTCAAATCTTATATTTTTCAATTAGTTTTTCACAAACAATTGAAAGTTCTTCATTCAAAGCATGGGCATCAATATGATCATTTGAAGAACTAGCATCATCATCACTATCTAATGGAGTTTCCGAGTGTACCTCAAGGGAGTCATTCCCTTGGACCATGTAGCATATAGAGTTGGATTCTCCACTAGATTCCTCTTCTTGGATTTGGACTTGAAGCTTGGAGGTGGTGGTTGTTGTCAACTTGTTCCACACTGCAAAAGCGGAATCAAGATTAGAAACACGCAAAAGATATTCTTTAGGTAAAGTGCTTCTAATGGCCTCTAGGGCTTGTGCATTGGCCCCTATATGATTGCAATCACCAAGATAACATCTCTTGGTGGCGGCAAGGAAGACATGCAAACCTAGGGTCTTTAGGTACATGGACATCCTATACTTCCAAACATCAATGTTGGAAGGATCATAGCTAGGTGGGGTCATGAAGTCCATGGTATAAACTAGATGTGTGCAAACAAGCAAATGCAAATGAGATTAGCAAGCAAATGGATCACTCCTAGGATGTTAAGCCTAAGTATCAGGAGCACTAGCTCTGATACCAATTGAAAAACACCTAGAGGGGGGGTGAATAGGTGTAAGTGCTAATCTAAAAAACTAAATGCGCTAAATGCGGAAGCTAATGCAAATTATGCACAAACTAATACAATACAACAAGTGTAGCCGAATTCCCCTTGCGAGGCTCTGGACTAACTCCCCTTGATTCCCCTTGAAATGGGTTGAGGCGCTATGTGAAGCTCTTGTTGGATGAGTACAAGTTAGGCACACACACACAAGCAATCCAAGCAATATGAAATATGTGCACACACAATCAAGCCAAGCAATCAAGGATAAATTACAATATGAAAGATGCAAGGCAACACAAGCAATGTATATAATATGAATTATGCTCAACACAAGCAAATACGATATGATGATGAGTATGATGCTTTGCACAATTATAAGAGAGAGAGTTAGAGAGACAATGGATCAAAACGCAAACACCGAGATTTGTTTCGAGGTTCGAGCACCTTGCTCTACATCCCCGCCTACACCACCGTGTAGGATTTTCACTATCTCAACTCCCACCGAGGGAACCTCTACCGAAGAGGATTTCTTACAACTCTAGGAGTACCGAACTCCTCTCTCAAACAACCACCTCACAACCGAGGAGTAAGGCCCGTAGCCAATACAACAACCAATCCACACACCTCTACCGAAGAGGCTCACAACCAAACACTATCACCTCTACCTAAGAGGGATCCACAACACAATCACCCGATCACCTCTACCGAAGAGGGATTCACAAGTATAAGGGTGTTTACAACTATGGGTTTACAACAAACAACCTCAAACACTTCTCTTTCTTTTTCTCTTATCTTTTTCCACAAAAACAAGATCCTAATAGTTTAGGATAGAAGATAGCTCAAGTGTGGAAAACAAGTGTTTTTGGAAACAAGCAACAAAGAAAAATCTTTGGGAAAATACTTGCAATATGATAGAATTGAAGATTTAAGCAAAATCCCAAAAACCTATTTTTCTTTGATTTTCCAAAAACCCAAAAACAAATAAGATGAAATCTTTTTGGCTTAAAAACCCTTTTAAACACTAGAGAAAGTCTGGAATTTTTAGCTCTAAAAATCTTAGCCAAAACAATGGAGAAATGGGGTATATATAGCCCCTAGGAAAAACTAGCGTTAGGCTGATGTGGCAGCCTGACAGGCCACCGGTCGACCGGTCCGGTCGACCGCCAACGGTCAAAATTGTGACCGTTGGGCAACATCGGTCGACCGGCCCGGTCGACCGAAAAAACCCGAGAGCAGAGCTCTCAACTCGGTCGACCGGCTCGGTCGACCGTCCACTGTGCCTAACAGTCGTGCACGTCTGTGCACGTCGGTCGACCGGATCGGTCGACCGGCCCTTGGTGCGGTCGACCGTCCCGGTCGGCTGACCAGCCTGTCAGCACAAAACCAGGTCAGAAAAATTTGGAAAAATATTTTCTAAAAAATCTTTTATCTCTTTTAAAAATACCATAAAAATTGTTTTATCATTTTATGTTGAAACATAAACATGTGATAAAATTTCAAGACATATATCAATCATATCAATTCATTTTTGTGTCTTGCCAATTTTATCAAAAACAAAACTTGTATTTTGTCAAACTTGATTTTTTCTAAAACATGAATAGGGATATCAAAATAAGTTTGTTTACCAAGTTAAATCATGTATGTATAAATAGAACATATCTAATATACATATAACATATGTAAACTTGTTTTGATCAACTATTCATGAAAACCATAAATCAAATCATAAAACGTGTGTGTTTTGTGCACTTGAGCATATCAACTAAACTAAGCTTTAAAATATGGATCTAAAATACAAACTCTAACTAGATACCTAAGTCTTCTTGACGATCTTCATCTTCAAGTAGACTCGGTCCAAACTTCGTGATTCTCCAAGTGCAAAGGTATGATCTTTAAGCTTTGGCACCGGAATCATCATGAATAGCTTCTAATCATCTTGTTGAAGCTAATCACCAACCTAATATCCTGTTAATGATCTGAAACTTAGAAACACAAGAATATTAGTAAACATAACTACATGAGTGTTGATCATCATCAAAACTAGAGTGGAAGGCCATTGGGCCAACAGGTTTTTATAATGAGGGAGGTGAAAATTGCATGAAGGAAGCGATTGCCACCCCCAAAAATGAGAAAGCCTCCCCATGGATTAAGGCACCCCTGCATTTCCTATCACACTTTTTAACTCAACACACCTTAAATATTTTTCAAATCCCCAAATTACCCTCTCTTCATCTCCCTCTAACATCATTTCTCAAGACACACACACACACACACACACTCTCTCTCTCTCTCTCAACTGCTACCGTCGCCGCCCCTACTCAGAGCCATCGATCGTCGTGGACGACCGTCGCTCGCTCCCTTTCCCCCGCCGGTCGTGAACAGTGAACGACGACGGTCGCTACCACCCCCAGACAGTGGATTTGAGGTAATATTTTTCTCTAATTCAGAAAAATTCAATTTGAAATTTTGTTTGGTTAAATTGCTTGATTTGTTGGGTTATTATATGAATGTATGATAATTAGTGATATTAAGTATTGTGATTGTATTAATAAGTCAAAGAATTAATGTTTACATTGCATTAATATCCTAAGAATTGAAATTTTGGTTGATGTGTTCGAGTTCTGTTTGGCAACACTCAGCCGAACAGTTTATATAATGTTCGATAGGAGATGACAGAGCATAATTGCTCTGTTCGGTCATCCCTAGCTGATCAGTTTCAAGACTGTTTGGCTAGTAAGTACTGAACAACCTCCTATTTTTTATGTTTTGGCCGAACAGAGGGCAATTTTCTGATTTAATTTGACCGAACATGTTGAGTAACACTAGGCTATGTTGTGAAAACTTAATTTCTTATAAACTAACTAACTGTCCCTAAATATTATTTGGCACAGGTATGAATACTGCAGGCCCTTTGGATAGAGTACATCCTAAGGCTAGGGAGAGATGTCGTAAATGGGGAGAAACATCGATCATTCCCATAGTAGAGGAAGATCCCCAAATAGATGAGGAGAAAGAAGAGGATGAGTCAGAGGAGTTGACTGCGCCTTCTTGGTGGTCCAATAGACATTTCACTATTGCAGAATTTTAAAACTCATGTTGCGACTGATATTTGGCATGGTAATGTAAGTTTTTAAATTTGATAAGTTTTTTATTGGATATTTGTCGAAACCCTATAGATATTAACGTGATGAAAATCAAATTTTCAGGAGAGAGACACACTTAAATGCATTGCACATACAACAAAACTAAGTGATTGGGCATGGGATGCTAACACACCAAATCGCCTCTTTGTTGACTATATCAACCAAAGTAGATTGCATGTCTTTAAAAGCATTTCCTACCGCAGGGCCAACCGTATTATGATATCTGCATTTGTGGAACAGTGACAATCCGAAATTAATACTTTCCTTATGCTGTTCGGTGAAATGACAGTCACACTGGATGATATTCTTATACTTGTGGTCATAATAGTGATAGGTCATTCTGTCAGCAGACCCCAGAGATTGACCGATACAAAAGATGTGCTTGTTAGCTTACTTGGTTTGTCGGAGCAAGATGCAAGGGATGAGTTGGGGCTGGTCTATGGATCCTCAGTAAGATTGGAATAGTTGTGTTCCAAGTTTTCATATGTCACTGATCCACACTCAGGGAGACGGATTTAGTGCGCTGCTAGAGCCTATTTATTGTACTTAGTAGATTGCACTTTATTCAGTGAAAAGAGTGGAACAAGAGTTTCTGTCAAATATTTGCAATTATTCGAGGATCTCAGTCAGGTTTCATCGTATGCTTAGGAAGCTGCTGCACTAGCATACTTATATCGACAGTTAAGATATGCTTCGAGAGGTGGAGCCAAGCAGATCGCTAGATATATTACCACTTCTAGAGATATTATCAAAAACACCACATAGTATAGTCTGGTCCAGTATATCAATATACTCAATGTATTTTTTTCAACGGTCATGGATATATGAGCACTTCTCTAGCTTGCGTCCCCTTCATAACATTAACTGTACTAATGATCTTTCGCCAGCATGCATGTGAGTATGGCTGGATCGACAAGCACCTCAGTTGAAAACATACAAGCCATATGTGAATCACTTGATTGCTTGCAGGCGGATGAGGTAAATTATTTTCATATAAATGCAAATTTTTATCAATAATGTTATATTAACGATGACTGTTTTCATTATAGGTGGTTTGGAATTTATATCAAGATTGCAGAGATCATCATACATTGATTCCTATTTGCTACTAGAGTGGATATCTCAAGTGCATAGATGTCGTCAAACCTTACTATCTAGAATGGGTTCTTAGGCAATTCGGTAGGGTTCAGATTATTTCACCATCGTCACTTATACAAAAAAATGTTAGAAGAAAGTATACGACAAATAAATATCATGTTAGCTACACATGGTGCGATAGTTTCTGGGAGAGGTGGCAGTCTCACGTACTATCACGAGAGAAAAGGAGCGTGCCAGTTTGATACCAATGGGACACTATGGATGGATATATGGATTGGTATCGACGTATATCTCATTCAATCATTCAAAATCCCTCTAAAAGGTCGTTGGCTCCTGGTTATGCACGTAGGGAGAACATTAATGCCATCGTGCTTACTTAGGTAACCTAATGTGTATTTTTTAAACCTCACATGTTAATTTCTTAACAAATTTTATGTTTCAATGCACGAATATCTCGTGCTAAGCTCATTGACGAACCAATAATTTGAATGGGGCCAACGGGATCACACACTGTACCGAGTCTATACCAGACGTTGTGTAGGACGGTAGATGCACTGGATGGCGTTGAGACTGCCCCGAGATAACTCCAGGTGAGGAAAGCTCCCAAAACCGAGAACGTAGGAGTAAATATATGTAGGCTGTCTAAAAATCACTAAAGATAAGTAATCAAAAAGTAGAATCCAAACTCTAGACGTAAGGCTAAACATCACCACCAGCGCAGCAGCAAGACGCGAGGGTTTAAACTCGCGTCTCAACATCACTGCAATGACCAAGACGCGGAGCATGAAAGTCGCATTTCAGCATTACTACAGTACCAAGACGCGGAGTCCAAAGCCCGCGTCTCATGTGAACTTGACGCAGAATTTAAAACTCGCGTTTCTCAAGCATCACCTCAATGGTAAAACGCGAGGCCTAAAGCCGGCATCTTGGTTATAACTGCCCTCATTACCGGGTCAATTACTGCCCACGTAATGAGAGAATTAACCCCCATTATGGAGCGTTTTTAGGAGACATTTTTACCCCCTGAAACCTCTATAAATAGCCCAGTTTGCTATGGAAGAAGGGTTGGAAAAATCTTTGGTCAGAAGAACTTCGGTTGTAAACCGTAAAATGACCAAGATCTCTAACTAAAAGAAAGAGAGAGTTTAATTCTTATAATAACTTGCTATGTACAAGTTTGTTTTTGTCTACAGCCTCTTTGAGATTCTTGTTGGACAGAAGCTGTGTTACTTCGTCCACCATCTAAATAGAGGATCCCCAAAGAGGTTCTGATGTTCATTCGGTCAACGAAAAATAAAATTCACTTTCCATTGCCACATCAAAAACCCGGTATTAAACAAAGGGGAGATTTGTGCTTGAATATCTCCCCTCGCTTGTAAAACGATTATTGATCCATTGTAATTTTCTTTACAATCAGATAAAAATTTACACCTCGATCTTTAATTTTTTCCCACCAAACAAGAGATGGCGACTCCACTGGGGAACACTATCTCTACCGATAAGTAAGTCATGGCACAAGGTGACATCACCTACATGAAAAAATGGTCGAATCACTTGTCGTGGAGTTCGACTAGGCGAAGTATGAAGAGTTCCTCTCTTCTGGCTCTAAGAGCCCTAGGGCGCAGCAGTACCGCAGATCTCCTCGGGGACCCTCTCAAATCCGCTCTGAGATCCCTTCAGATGCGACTAACAATAAGAGTGCTATGGCTAACTACATTGCACGTAATACCCACGTCAACGTCTCCCACGAGACTCGTGAGGTTAGCGTTGCTGATGTTCAGCCCGTTCATGCCCATCCTCTTCCTCAGTTCCAGGTTACCAGGGGT
This sequence comes from Agave tequilana, assembly GCA_038442645.1. Taxonomy (NCBI): domain Eukaryota; kingdom Viridiplantae; phylum Streptophyta; class Magnoliopsida; order Asparagales; family Asparagaceae; genus Agave; species Agave tequilana. Next base: position 52,041 of record JAVJIF010020127.1, on the reverse strand, counting down.
TCCCATTAACCCTACGGCGTAACCGGATGGTGAACGTCAACAGAGACGATGCGTGCGTAAACTACAGGTGCAAGAAGCTGGAACAACTATCTGTCCAGCAGATACAGAACGCGAGGCTCAAGCCCGCGTCTCTTCTGAGTTACGTCAGACGCACGAAATCTGCGTATGGAGACCAAAACGCGAAGCCCAACAGGCTTGCATTTCTGAGACTTCACTTTCCAAACGCAATGTTCAGCAGTGCGATGGCTATGCTTTTTCTTAGAGACACGAGACCCGCGTCTCTACAACCAAACGCAGAATCGAGAAAGTGCGCGTGTCTCAACTGTCGCTAACCAAACGCGACAATCAGCAACGTGAGGCCCACATCTCTGCTCAGCAGAGACACGAGACCCACGTTTCAAAGTCAAAATGCGAGAGCTACACCTGTTCTACACAACGTGAGCTCCGCGTTTCTGAACCCTGCGTCTTAGATTCTCGATGTAAGTATGGCTCTCAGAAGCTGAAAAGTCTTCGACAACCCGAGGCCAATCTCTTTGATTCCCCTCCGACGAATCTAAGAGATTATTTGACAAAGAAAAGGAGCGCTAATCAGATCACTCTATCTTGTCGCTGTGAACGGCTCATCACAACAATGTTCTCTGAATGCCGCTGCAGCTCACATGCAAGCAAACAGTCAGTATTCAGACGATTAACCTCGACCTCCCGATCAGCCAAGAGGTCTCACTCCCACATAAGGAGAGCCTTCTCTGATGTGGAGTACCCTAAAGTCACTGCGAACATGGCAAGCAAAAATAGGGAAAAACAACTGGCGGTCAGCTCTGACAAGTCTGACATGGAACCAGAAGGAGTGTATCGGCATACTCGCACTCAGACTGGTACGGTTGCCCCGATCAACTACAGTGCCCTAGCTCGGGGCATTGAAGTAAGTGAATCACACTCTGCCATTGCAGAATCGCAGGCCTCGAACTCTTCCATAGAGAAGGAAGCCTTAACGTGCAAGACAAATACTCCCGAGGAGATAGCTAGGCTCTTTGAACAAGCCAGGTCCAGAGGGAACAATTCGATATGATTCGTGCTCAACAAAAATCTATCGATTCCGTTAAGCAGATGCTTGCACAATTGCTTGAAGGCAAGAGGAAGTCAATCGACAAAGTTTCTTCTAAAAAGTCTAAAGGCAAATAAAAGAAGGAGAGAGCTCATCTTCTGTACATATCGAGGAGAAGGGGCAATCTAATTCCGAGTAATCTAAATCTTCGTCTAAAGAGGAAAGCAACCCGGAGAATGGGGGTATTCATTCTAAAAGAATGAGTCAATTAGAGCAGCATCTGGAAGCCCTTACCAACCGGAAAGGCCTTCAAGAAGCAGGAGTGGTCCGGCCATATCCGACTAAGTGGGACCTTATTCCGTACCCTCCTAAGTTCAAAGCTCTGACCTTACAGGCCTTCGACAGCAAAGGGTCACCGAACCAACACATCTACTACTTCAAGTTTCAGACAGGAATGTAGTAGATAATGATGCCATCTTGGCACGTTTGTTCATCGGCACTCTAAAAGGGCTTGCCTTTGAATGGTTCATGAAACTCCCAGAAGGCTCTATCAAAAACTAGGGTGATTTAGAAAAGCTCTTCCTGACACGCTTATTTGAAGAAAACTCAGATATTCCAATGCCTACTCTCCTGACAACAAAGCAGCGAAAGGGAGAGTCAGTCAAAATATCTGTGGAGAGATTTTGGAATATGGCGCCCCAATGTCCTAGCGGAATGACCCAGGTCACCCTGATAGAAACATGCCGCCACAATCTACAAACTTCACTCTTAACCTAGATAGGGGTTGTTGAAAGTCGCATCTGAAAGCAATTGGTCCAGTAAAGTGAATAGGCTAAAGAAATTATCGCCAGGGTTAGGGCAGAAGAAAACAAACTCAGATCTGAAAAGTCGACAAGGCGCGCACCAGAAATATCTTTTCAATCAAAAAGGAAAGATAAATTGGTGACAAAAACAAAATCTCCCGTCAAATCTCAGCCGGCCAAGGGAGGTGGTTCTTCAAGATAGCCACGTGCAAGCAAGCAGTATTCCTTCAAAGAAGAGCATGTCGATTCGTTGTTCAAGTTACTCAACAAGAGCAACAGATTGAAGCTTCCTGAAGCTAGACGTCCTGAAGAAGTCGGCAAGTCTGACAATCCTAACTACTACCTGTATCATAGGATGCTAAGGCACCCCACCAAGAGCTGTTACGTCTTTAAAGATATTCTTCAAGCTCTGATCGATGCAGAAGTGCTAAAGCTCCATCCAGAATAAAAGAAAGTGACGGCTAATATGACATCATTTCTTCAGTTTGAAAAATAGCCTCCAGCACCATCCGGAGTAGTTTCCATCCCGAAAGGGGAACTAAGAATGATCAATACAGACCCACATCATCAACATGAGAAAGGTCTTGTACCTATCCCTACACCTCAGGGAGAAATTATGTGGGTTCATCCCGACCTTGTAGATGCCCAACAGTGGACTACTGTTACCAACAGAAAGTCCAAAGGCAAGACGAAAGCTTCGTCCTACAATGTAGTGTGTGCTTCATTCCGGGAAGCAGAAACCGATGTTCCCTTACCAACCGATTCAGAAGAGGAAACAATTGTCCTTGCTACAGAGTTCAATAAACTGCTCATGGTAGAAACTCGTTAAGGTCAGTCGTATTTAAAGAAGTATGACGAGATGGTGGCGAGCTCTCTTAAACCTACTACAGAGCCAACCAAGCCGTCCGCAAAGCAACCTATGGAGAAGCAGAAAGAGCTTCGATTTTCCAAGGCTCTTCCAAAGAACAACGCGGAAGGATCTCCAACACTTTACCACCTTGACATCCTAGCTCAATTGGCCAATATCCCGGCCAGGATTACCCTCTACGAGCTCCTGAGACTATCAAAGTCAACAAAAGAAGCTCTGATGGAAGCCCTAGCTGATGCTGAGGTTTTTATGGCCCAGATCCCGACTGGACCATAGGAGGAATGTGAAGAGGACTGCCTCCATGCCTCCCAAAATGCTCCCTGCATCACCTTCACGTCAGATGACATGCAGGTCAAGGGGAAACATGATCGGCCCCTGTACTTCACAAGGTACATTGGATCATCTGAAGTGAGCCGCAATCAGGTAGATCCACGATCTGCACTGAGCATCATGCCTCGTCGGGTCATGCAGCACTTAGGGATCCCCACTCATTGATTGAGCGCCACCCAAACTGCCATCTATGGTTTCAACGCTAATGGTAATCGTCCAATGGGGAAGATCAAGCTCAAATGCCAGATTGGGGATCTAAGATCGGAAGTGAGTGCTATGTAATTGACGCTGACACTTCGTACAATTTGCTGCTCGGGTGACCATGGATTCATCATAATTTCATCGTCCCCTCCACTCTCCATCAAGTCATGAAGTACATCGATGGAAGTGAGAAAGTTTGAACATTGATTGTCGAAAGGCATCCGTTCAAGGGGGAGAGAACTATTTCACAGACTCTCTCCTATACCAGAATTCTCTGGAGATGAACAAAAATCCACAGCCAGAGGAACCAGACTCCGGTAATTAAATCCACTTGTAACGAGCATTAATAAGCTCGATGTTAATAACACAGCCGATGATGTAGGTGAGTGGTATATTAATGAAGAGTTGAATTTGGCTTACTTTTCAATTTGGCTTACTTTTCTACGCTTGCTTCTGATTCAGTGCCATCAGATACTAGTACAGAGGTGGATAATGACCTATGGTTGGCAATGGATGCTCTGACATCGTTGCATGTACCAATGAAGTCATCCCTCAAAATGTACCAAGATATTGGTAATGCGCAAGAATCAGTATTCATGGCCCGGCATGACGCAAAGGCCAGAAGCTAATTCTTTTCAAAAGAATTAAGTCCGAATTAATGTCTCGCGAAAACTCAGAAAGCGAGAACAAATCTCCTTAGTTCTCTTATTATAAGCCAAACGTACTCAGAATGATGGAGAGGATGTGGTATGATCTAACAAATGGTCCTGGTTTTAACTTTGACAAAAGAAGAAGAACACTACTTCAATCTTTCGTTCCGAAAGGGAAGACCCCCGACTATTACCATCGAACTCGCAAGGGTTTGGGCTATGTCTCAACTCTAATTCCATCAGCCTCTGAGTCTGAAGAATCATTATACCATGATTACTCATCTGACATGTCATCGTGGGAGTCGGACGTCAGTATCGGCAACCTCTTCGAAGAACTTTCAATAAACATGGTTTCAACAGGCCACCTGGAAGACGGAGATGAAGAAACGATCCAGTCTAATATAGATCCTTGGATCAAACACCTAAATACTCTCTAGGATATTCGTTTCGAATAACGCGAACCATCTACAAAAGATAAGATCACCCGATTAATCTGGGAGATGAGGCTAATCCTAAGCCCATCTTTATAAGCGAAAGCCTATTACCCTCTGAGAAAAAAACTTAATATCTCTTGTGCGAGCGTATATAGATGTTTTCGCTTGGAATTATGAGGACATGCCTGGGCTTGATCCTCGAGCGGCTATGCATTGCCTTAACATTAATTCAGACGTGAAACCAATCAAACAGCAGCAACGACGATTCCATCCAGAAATAATAGAAGCAATCCAGTCAGAAGTTAAAAAGCTTATAGACTCTGGCTTCATTAGGGAGGAGCAACACCCTAATTAGGTAGCTAATATCGCCTCCGTTACTAAGAAAAATGGGAAGATCTTGATTTGCATCGATTTTCGCGATCTAAATGAAGCCTGTCCTAAAGACGAATTCCCTCTCCCAATTACGGATGTCATGATTGACAATACATGCGGGTTTGAACGAATGTCCTTCATGGATGGATTCTCAGGGTACAATTAAATCAGAATGTACCCTGATGATAAAGAGCATACTTCTTTCAGGACACCACTAGGGGTATATTGCTATACTGTCATGCCCTTCGAACTGAAAAACATTGGGGCAACATATCAGAGAGCTATGAATGCAGTTTTCCACGAACACATGCATAAAATAGTGGAATGCTATGTCGACGATATTGCAGAAAAAAGCCGCACCAAGGTAACCATATAGCCGATCTGAAGACAGTTTTTGAAATCATGGAGCACATCAGTTGAAGATGAACCCCACCAAATCTTTCCTGGGGATAGCCAGCGGTAAATTTTTAGGGTTTGTGGTGACATCCAAAGGAATTCACCTAGACCCAAAAAAAGTCTGTGCCGTATGAGAGATGCAGCCTCCAAGGATCTCAGGAAGCTTAGAGGATTGCAAGGGCGACTAGCATACATCGGAAGTTTATCTCAAATCTCTCTGAAAGATGCCAACCCTTCACCAAATTAATGAAAAAGGCGTCTCATTCGTCTGGGATGATGCTTGTCAACAAGCGTTTGAGGAAATCAAGCAGTACCTCATGCAACCACCTGTCCTTACAGCTCCGGTGTCAGGAAAACCTTTCCTGATATACGTTCGAGCAATAGATAATTCTTTAGGAGCTTTGCTAGCTCAGAATAATGATCAGAGATATGAGCAGGCAATCTACTATTTGAGCAGAACCATGATCGGAGCCAAACTTCGGTATAACCCGATCGAAAAGAAATGTTTGACGCTGGTGTTCGCTGTCCAGAAAATGCGACACTACTTGGTAGGCCAAACTATAAATGTTATATCAAAAATCAACCCTTTGAGGTTACTCATGACGAAGCCATCATCGCTAAATGGTCGACTAGTAAAATGGGCCATACTGTTCTCCCAATATGAGATGCGCTTTCTACCGTAAAAAGTCGTGAAGGAACAAGCGGTGGCAGATTTTCTGGCTAAACATCCACATCCAAAAGCGACCAAACTTTATGAGGATCTTCCAGACGAAGTCGCTGAAGTTTGTCTAACCAGACATCTTTTGAAAGACGGGTGTGGTAAATTTTCTTCAACGGTGCATCGAGAACAGGTCCGCAAGGGCATGCGTAGCAGGAGTGAGGGTAGTACTGGTCTCCCTACAGAACTACGTAATCTCTCGTGCATTCTCATTAACCGAGCCATGTTCCAACAATGTAACGGAATACAATGCCCTCTTGATTGGAATGCAAATCGCCGATGAGATTGGCATTAAAAATCTTGAAGCATATGGTGACTCTAAACTCATTGTTAACCAAGTTCGCGGAGAGTACGAAGTCAGGCATGAAGACTTAGTACCCTATTTCAATGCAACTATCTCTATAGCCGAAAAGTTTGAAAAATTTTACATCGACCATGTACCACACCAGCAAAATGTGCATACAGATGCACTGGCAGCTCTCGCTGCCTCCTTAGCCCTTCCACCGGGAGTAGTAGAGAAATACTTTTATATAGCCACGACTTGTATTGCCCAAGAGTCACTTTTGAAGATCGCCAAAAGCCGACAGGAGACTGTCAAGCCAAAGAAGCTCTTGAGACGTCAGTCGGTCCAGAGCCTAGGGATTAGCGATTCTCGTACATTGACTATGCCTTGTACGGCATTCTGCTTAATGATCCCAAAGAGGTGTCTGCCATTAGAAGGAAAGCCCCAAATTCTATTATAATGCGATCATGCGAACACTGTATCGCTGATTGCATGACAGGATCCTCCTCTGCTGCCTGTCACAAAAGGAGTCACAGGAAGTACTCAAAGAAGCGCATGATGGCATGTGTGGAGCTCATCAGCCCGGTTTAAAACTCGGAGATCGAGTCCGATGGCTGGGATATTATTGGCCTACGATGATTCAGGATACCATCACTTGCGCCAAACGATGCCACGCCTGTCAAGTCCTTGGCGATTTCATCCATCAAGCACCAGGATATCTTCTCTCTACAACTTCAATCTGGCCATTTGAGATATGGGGAATGGACGTAGTCGGCCCTATCAGCCCACCTTCATCTAAAGGACATCGGTTCATCTTAACTATAACTGATTACTTCTCTAAATGGGCTGAAGCTATTCCCTTGAGGAGATAAAGGCATCTGACGTGATCAAATTTGTTAAACATCACGTCATTTACCGCTTTGGAGTGCCACGACGGATCGTTCATGACAATGGGTCCCAGTTCGTCAGCCAAGCTTTTCAAAGGTTCTGCAATAAGTTTAGAATCCAGAGTGTATACATACCACCCAGCCGCTAATGGCCTCGCAGAAGCTTTCAACAAGACTATTAGAAAGCTTCTCAAAAAATTTGTTTCGAAAAGCCAACGTGACTGGAACGACAAATTAGGTGAATGCTTATGGGCCTATCGCACGATGATTCGAACCCCAATGAAGGCTACACCTTTTTTCTTGATATATGGGTGTGAAGTTGTACTCCCATTAAAAATTCAAATCCCATCTCTACGAGTCGCCTTGACAGCAGAGATGACAGATAAGGAGAAGCATCGACTGCGACTCCAGGAGCTGGAGGCTTTGGATGATAAATGCCTGCAAGCTCAACAGCAAATCGAGCTCTATCAAGCTTGAATTACCAGAGCCTTCAACAACAAAGTCAAGGAGCAAACTTTCAAGAAAGGCGACCTTGTCTTAGCTGTTGGAAGACCTATGGTGATGATGTATAAGACCAAAGGAAAATTTCAGTTCAAATGGGAAGGACCATTTGTAGTAGAGTCGGTCTACTCAAATAGAGAATATCGCCTCATAACCTTAGAGGTGATACGCTCATGATGCCAATCAACGACAAATTTTTAAAGAAATACTATCCTTGATAGCATTCTTCTCCTGATCAAGTTAATACTACACCTCTGATCGAAAATCTAGATCTAAGAGAAGCTTCTTCCCTTCGTTGGATCATATCACGGACGATCAGTGTCAAGCCGATCAAGCGATGGTCACATCATGATGCATGATGTAAAATTTGAAGAAGAAACAAAATGTAAAACTTCAATTTTAGTGTAGTTACTCTTCTACTGACATCCAACGCCTTTGACGGTTAAGGATAGAGGAAAATGTTGGCTTTTAAGTCTAACATAAGTCTTCGATAACTTATCATGCTGAGGGGAATAGCATAGCTAGCCCAACTCGAACGATGTTGGAAAAGGCACACCAAATCCATTGATAGTTGAGGGTTTGCTAAAAATCCTAAGGGACTTGGTTCCATCCTCTCCTCCAAAATTTCCTACCAATTCTCACCCACAGAATGGTAGGGCCACAAAAATACCTGTGTTCATCTCCCTAATGAAATGAACTGGGATTTGTCAAGTTAATATTAAACCTCTGACAAACCAGATTTTCTAATCCGCAGTGGATTCAGTCAAGTTAATATTAAACCTTTGACAATAAAACTCATTAGAAATCCTCGTTGTTATGTTAATACTACACCTCTAACGGCAAATTTCTGATGTCTCAGGAAATCAACGATTGTCACGTTAATATTAAACCTCCGACAGTTCATTTTACTTTCCACTCAAAATCCCCTACCAATTCTCTTCCATAGAAGGGTAGGTCCACAAATACAATCATTGCTATGTTAACACTAAACCTCTGACATTGAAAATTTTCAATACTCCCCAACGAGTACAAATTTCACTTGTCTCTCCTCTACACGGAGTCACAAATCTTCAAACTACTGTCAAGTTAACATTACACCTCTGACATTCCAAACTTCACTTGTCAATTCTCATCAATAGAATGACAAATCCTCAAAATTGGTCATATCGCAAATCAACCACTGTCAAGTTAACACACACCTCTGACATTTCAAACTTTACTTGTCAATTCTCATCAATAGAATGATAAGTCCTCAAAATTGCTCATATTGCAAATCAACCATTGTCAAGTTAACATTACACCTCTGACATTCCAAACTTCACTTGCTAATTCTCATTAATAGAATGACAAGTTCTCAAAATTGCTCATATCACAAATCATCCACTATCAGGTTAACATCACACCTCTGACAAATTACTGTTAAGTTTAACACTACACCTCTAACAGTGATTAAGTTGCTGCCAAGTTCAATATTAAACATCTAACAGTCACTTTCCCTCAGACTTCCATATCGAAGCTGAGATGAGCAATGCTAAGTTTAATATCACACCTCTAGCATCCAGTTCATTGCTAAGTTTAACAATATACCTATGACAATGACTTTCCCTCGAACTCTCCTATCGAAGTCGAGATGACCAATGTCAAGTTCAAAATTATACCTCTAACATTACTTTCACTTCCAAGTTTAACATTACACCTATGACAATGATGTTTTCAGTCTTCCTAAATGAAACTGAAATTCCCGTTGAGTCAAGTTAATGTCATACCTCTGACCAACATTTCTGTCAAGTTAATATCATACCTCTGACAGTAATCTTAAGTTCCTGAAATGGAATTTTCCCCAACTTTGACTTGTTAAGTTAATTATCGCATTTCCAGCAAGTCAAGAGTTTTTACTTCTATGTGTCTGATTTTTAATGCAAAAAAAAGGGAATTCAAGACATATCAGAAGACAAGAAAAAGTGTCACTTGTATTTATGTTCAAACATATGAAAGTGATACAAGATGCTCTCTTATATAATAAGATTGGGTGTTACAATAAAGGAGTACAAAGAAGTCCCTCTCTCTCAGCGAAAGGTTGCACTCACTCCTCAAGACATCTACACCGCTCCAAATACAAGATATTTGAAAAAGCGCCAAAGAAAGACCACTTTCTTCCTCTATTGGATCATGTCGTAGTTGATCAATGTTGAGACGATCGGATGCTGATTACACCATGATACATGATGTAAACATTGAAGAAGCTTATCACTAACTAAGAATAATAGTGTTTCTCGAGGTCAAAATACAGAAGAACATTCTAATTCCACCCAACCAACTGGTGTGGACTGTAACCCTTCATTGATGAACATCTTCACCACCAGAAAGTCATCTAATGAACATGAGTGTTTCGTCGATATCACTTCTGGGGGTAAGATTAGTGAGGGGGGATCCAAGACCTTACAGGTGACGTCCTCTTTCCCGTGACTTGCAAGAGGATTATACCCACCACCATGCCCACTGTGACCATGACAAACCCGGGGCATTGCTGGTGCGTCATCTCCAATAAGGCCTTAACGGATGTCATTAACCGCGTGAATCCTCCTCGCCCATGAACAGGAGCTTTGATTCCTCAAATGCTCGCCAATCGAACAAGCTCACTGGTTGAAATATTCTTCCAAGAGCCCAACGAAGATGCGGAAGACTGGCTGAGGATACCAGAACCTGCAAGAAGCAAAAAACCAAAAAATTAAAATTCTATTAAGACAGAAACAGAAAAACTAAAGAGCAGATACGATTGAAGTTGTGAATTTTAGACGCAGAGTTGGCTAGTGCAGATCTGAACGCAGTTTGGTGTCAGACCTGCATCCAAGATAAAAGACGCGAGGTAACCCAGACGCAGAGTTCGCCACACCCACGTTTGAAAAACAGAGGTTGCCACATCTATGTCTAGAGGTCTCGAAAGAGTTAAAATTCTCTTAAGTTAAGAACCTCAAACGAGGGCTTTATATACAAAACTCACATTTTAAGATCTAAGTACAGAGTTTGTCACACTCACGTTAAAAGACTTGTGACTTAGAATTAAAAGTCAGTCAGATCTCTTTATCAAGAAGCCTGAAAGACGCGACTTTCAAACACGGGCGCAATAATCAGACTTCAAGAAGAGATCAAGAGATCGAGTTTCTTCAATGAATAGGAAGACAAAAACTCAGAAGGACTGAGTATTTCATGGCGACAATTGGTTCCTACCCGAAGAAGAATTCTCTAGAAGTTGAACTTTATGCATCAAGGCGCAGCCGTAAAAGCATTTAAGGCGATGCTTTTTGAACTTGAAATCACTTTACAGTGATAATCTTTGAAAAAGATTAAAGGAAAGTATAGAAGCTTTAAGTTCATTGGAACACATATCCTTGAAGGGAAGATAGACAAATCAAGATGAAGACCCTCAGAGCGCATGCTCTCAAAGGGAAACAGTTTAACTAATAGACTGTTAAGGGGGATGAGGCCTATTTATAGGCAAGCCATAAGGCTTACAATTAATGGCATGAAAATCAAAGCCATCAGCCTTAATTCTCGCACGAACATCAAGTCCAATAAGGAACTGATGCGTGGATTGCCACTTCAGGAAACATCAAAGGACACAAGTTCCCAATCGTCAACGCCGACTTAGCATTAAAATATCCAACAAGATCTTTAAGACGGGCTGCATGTCACGCTTAGGAAGCTGAATGGGCACAGACTCAAAGGTCGTGTCGACAAGTCCGTGACCTTTCATAGACCTGAGGGCTGCGTTTCTTTTATTCCTGCTGAAGAAGCCACAACCGCGTCTCCTGAAGTGGTTCAGAGCCGCGTCTCCTCAACAAGTTAGGGCCATTCTCCATGACTATTCAAGGTTGCGTCATGAGTTCACACCCATTCACAAGACTTGGAGGCTGCGTCCTAAAGCCACGTCTCAATCATGAACTCAGTACAGCCCGAGTTTGCGCCCTCTCAAGGGACCAGAATCGCGTCTCCATTTAGTCAGAGCCGCATCCTCACCAATCAGCTAAGAAATGCGCGTCATTCTTGATGTGGTTGCAGTTAAGACCCCAAAACTATGTCTCTACTGCAGATAAAGGCCGCGTCCATAGATCCTCATCCTTTCATGAACCTGAAGGCCGTGCCCCATTTATTAAAAAAAAAAACGCAAGTTCGCGTCTCAGAATTACGTCTCTCTTAAGCCAGAGCCGCTTCTTTATCAAATAGCCAAGGTTTGTGCATCGTTCTTGATGAGCCTGAACTGCATCTCCATTAATGAGTCAGAGCCGCGTCCTCACCAACCAGCTGAGACCCACGCGTCATTCTTGAGGAACCTAAAACTACGTCTCCACTACAAATGAGAGCCACGTCTTGCTCAAGAACTCAGTGCAGTCTGAGTTTATTATTCATGACCGTACTCTATCAAAACAACTAAGGACTGCGTTTTCACAAACAGTCAAGGAGTACGACTATGAAAACTGAGTTCATCCAGGCAGTAAAAAAAAGTCTGAAAGGATAAAGATGAGACAAAATTTGAGAACTTTTATTATTTGACTCAAAAATGATAAAAGTAACACAAACGCTCTTATTCGATAGATGGAGCGTTACAAAAAAAAGGAGAAGAAGGCTAATAATCCTGTTTCACCAAAGAACGAATTTGTTCTCGGAGGCGATGCATCTCGTGCTGACGTGCCTTTTCAGCTTCCATCAAAGCTTAAACCCGCAACTCTTTCCTCGTAGCCAGTTACATCTGAAGAGACTCCAACCTAGAGGAATGAGCAGTAAGGTTTTCTTGAACCTGCATCTTGCCAGCCTCCAGCTCTTCCAATCTTTTTCTAACAACAGCAAGTTTCTACTCATTGACCTCAATCAAGGCTTAAGCCCTGGTAACAGTAATCCGAGCAGTGGTGATAACTTGCTCTGCACTCTGGATGACGATTTCAGATTCCTTTGGATCGCCAATCAGTCTTTGGTAGTTAACTTGGAAGTGCTGGAGATGGCGGGCTTTTTCAGCCATTTGCTCCTCTATTTTCTTTCGCTCGTGTTCTTGAGCGGCGAGGAGCTTACTCAGTGTTGACCGAGCTTCATCTATTGAGCCAGCATTCTCTAGGGTTTTAAGCTCCTTCAGGTGGCTCTCCAGCTGTTCAACTAGCATCAGACAGCCCTAGCCTGCAAAGGAATTTCAGTATGACTGATGTTCTCGATCTGATTCTCGAGAAGCATCCCGGCAAACTCAAAAGAACTACCCCCGGAAAGGACCAAGTCGATACAGGACCTCATGAAAGTGAAAAATTATCGAACCATTTGATGTGCTAGCTCTTTCATGATATCATTAGCTGAAGATAACCCTACTGATGTACTCCCGGACCCCCTTCCCATGACAGGACAAGAGACGGGAACTAGTTCAACTTGTGCAGGGGTGAGGCCGACAACAGGCTCGTCAGACACTGAGGTCGTCGCTAATACCTCGGGGACAGTTATTGTTGTAGCAGTTTTCATAGTAACAGAAGCAACAGCAAACTCTACGGCACTAGGTTCCCCGGCCGAAGTTTGAACTGTTCTATCTTCTGCACCAAGGCTTGTCGTAGGATCCTCCACCTGAACTACCCCAGTACTTTCTGTAAACCATAACATTAAACTTTGGTGGTAATGATGAAGAGAAAAGTATCCAACACGTCAGTATTCTCTTACCACGTTGAGGATCTGAAGATGGCAAATCCCTAGATAAGTCACTTGGGGATGAGGTCTCCCTGACCTCGACGATTGCACCCTCATGAAGCATCTCGGTAGAGGGAGCTTTGAGGCCCTCCTGCTGGGCCAACTCCTGGATCATCTCCTCAATATGAGAAGAAGTTATGGTTTCACTACCGGCAGCCAGTCCTATAAAAGAAAGTCAAAAGGAAATGTTAGAACTCATTCCTAACTTGATGGGGAATCAATTAATGAGGACAAAGAAAATACCTTCAGTAGCGGTGATCCTTGCTATCGGTAAAACCGTCACAGGGTCGTATCCCTGTATCTCTTCCTCCGAGATATGCGAGAATTTGCTCGTATCAGGAAGAGCGAGTTCATCACCAAAATTGACTTCTTCGTCAGAATAATGTCCATGTTCTCCAAACAATGAAGATGATAGTTCAACACAAGAGGTCTCGGCGATCGAGACCTTACCACTGAGTATCCCAGTAGTAGGGCTGGGATCAACAACCCGCGAGGGGGGCATCAATACACTGGGAGACCCAGGTTGTTGTACCTCCACCCTTCTCTCATGAACTAAAGAAGGTCCAGGCTGAGTTGAGATTCCTAGAATCTCAACGCCATCCCTCCCCACTAAGTCAACTTCAGGTCACTGGACCTCCTCAGCCACGATGGGTTCATCCGCGAGCTCTCCCTCCTCCACGATCACAGGACCCCTGTTGCGCTGTAGCGGGAGCGAAGGATGGGGACTTCTTATTCCTCCCCCTGCTCCTCAACACCAGGAGGAACTACCTTGGGCATCAAAGCTTCAGCCTCTGGATTTCCTCCTAACCTTCTTCGGGATAGGTTCACCCTTAGAAGCAGAGCCACGGAAACGTTTGGCCACAGCCTATCGGCTCTTTTTAGCAGGTTGCCTCTTAGGTGCTACTGTCCTTGGCTCCATCCCCATTTCCCCTCCTATTTCCCTTTAGGCTGCCCGGTGCTCATCCATACCTCGCACATGTTTGTTAGACTCCAACTTGGTTTCATAAGATGCCTTGATGCTCTTAATGTAAGAGGTATCTATTCCAAAATCAGGCATCCTACTAGCTAGAGAGTACCATGTACAGAAACCGAGGCTGATATGACAATTGGGCGTCTTGTGAGGCAGGCTGAAGATAGCTTCTGTCCCTCCAGCTACACTGTAGTACCACGCCCGAGCACCTTCAAACAAGTTTCTGCTAAAGCAGAGGTCAGCGTTAGGGCTGCCGACATATAATTGATCATAGTCGAACTATCAAGCAAAACGACTGGGCATGTAAGGCTCGATCTACATGAATTTCCTTGCCGAAAGATTAATATCTAGGCCGATATTGATAGGCCACCAAAAGACTCCCGATGGCAACCTTATGAAATCATCTAGTCCTGCAAGGTCGACAAACTTATCCCCATAGGACGCATCAGCAATCTCAGGGAAGCAACGATCGAGCTGATAGTTTAAAATGTTCAGAATGGATTTTCGAACAAAGAACATATAGTAGTGAGTCCAGCTCGAATTCTCCAGCTTCTGCACGAAAGGAACAAAACCTTCAGAAAGAGGTACAGCCGTCATCAGTGAAGGGCAGTGCAAACGTACCAGGCCATCAGGTACGTATATGGAAGTTCAATCCTGGGATTAGGGGTCTTCACTCTGGACCTTCCCTCTGAATTGACCACTGGCCTACCCTTAGAATCTACAATGGCCTCCACTTGGCACAGGCTTTTAACCAGAGCCCGTAATCCACTCTGAATTCCGGCCGCCATCGCTGGAAGGAGAGCAATTGATTTCCCGTAGGCAAGCAAGACTGCCGGGTACACCACATCAGCAACGATTACTTCATGCGGCAGCGTTGGTACCACACAACGCTTTAGCCACAGCATAAGGAAGTCCGCCACTAGAGCCCGGTCAGAAATGGGAACTCGGGCCTGCTGATGAAAACTTTCAAAGACTGTATTAGGTTTGAAAGTGCCCTCGTTCGGCTCAATGGTGTAGGAGCTTATAGAGCCATTGATCCTCTCAGTAATTTCCTCATCAGTGCAGGGAGCCAGACTAGTCACTGGGCTATCTTTCTCATTTATGTCGTTGAATAAATAGCTCGCCCAGGGCATTTGCTTGACACCCATGTTCCTCCAGGAGGATATCTATCCGTAGATGTGGAAGTGGCTCTTCCACAATACTTCCCAGTATGTCTCATATACCTGAGGGTCCTCTTTCCTCAAGAGGTGAAGCTTCTCAGAGTCGGGACGTATTCTTCATAAGGGGCATCTCCAATAACTAGCCTCGAGACTTTATATAGCTCATGAAGAGCAAGCCCCGCTAGGGTAAAAAATGTGCCCGTAAGAGGATTATAATGCTCCAGGACACCATAAAAATTATGGGAACTCTGCGGGAGGCCATATTGTATGGTCCTAACCGAATGGTATAATCCCACCTGTTACAGCAGAGCCCCGAGCTCGACAAGTACAAATCTAACCATTCAACCCCACCATGATTTGTCGGTAGAATGGACCCACCCTAGCGGACGAAAATCGACAGGAAAATCACCCGTAACTTTCAAGAACTGATTGATGAAGGTGGCGGCAAGCTGAGGGGTCTCTCCTTTCAGATACTTAGGCCTGACTAACCCGAGAAATAAACTAAAGACATCTTTTCCATGGCCAGCAGGGTATGCTTCTTTGGCACTTAATCTGCCGAGAGAGACGCTAGAGACAAACTAGGAAAGATCCCACTCCATCGTGTGATGAATAAACATATGCCGAAGATAGGAGAAGGAATACATCCTCTCCATATTGGGAAGGAAAAACCTCATGTCCCCTATCTGACGGAGCCACTTATAATCTCCGTCATGCAGAATCCTATCATCCTCGTTAATGGCGTCACCAAAGAGGAAAACAGACTTCCTTAACAGAGTGCAGGAATCCGTCTCGAACAGCCCATCAGAGATAATCTCCCGAAGGGTCACCATACCGGCCTTGGAAATCCTCTCCTTTCGCTCGTTTGACTTATCAGTAGTCACGGGAGAAGTCTTCTGAAGCACGAAAGTCAGATTACGATCAGCTCCACCTATATGCCCAGAGCGGCATTTCTTGGACAAGTTGTTTGAAGAGTTCGCACTGCAAAGAAGCCAACACTTGGTCAGGAATCTGAAGGAAATGGCTAGATGTTTGAAATTTAAATGCAGGAATGAATCCAAATGTGAAAATCAGCAAAATCCGCGTTTAGACTCAAAAATGCGAGGCTTGCATGAAGCCCGCATTTCAAAATCCATAACTTAGAAAAATTTCTAAGTATCGGACTCAGATGCGAGGCTCAGTAAAACCTGCGCCTGGCTTTAAAGACGCAAGGATCACATGAAGTCCGCGTCTAAACCTCCCATACTTAGAAAAATTCTGAGTATTGAGCTCAAAACGCAAGGCTCAACGAGGCCCGTGTTCAACAAACAGATACGGACTCAAGTTGATGAAGCAAAAATGCGGAGGTCGTCAAACTTGCGTCTTGCCTACTAATTCAAGAGCTATGTTTGAAAATCATACACGGACATGAGCCTCGCGTTGGCGGTTCACATTCAAAAGAGACTTAAGAGTTAAGAGAACTCACTAAGCCCCTTCAATGATGGAAACCAAATCAGATGATTTTACTACCTGAAATTGGGGCCTCCTGCGTAGAGGAACCACCAATTTGAGTCTCAGAGGCAGCAGCACTCTAGGACGAAGCAACATGCTTGGCTTTTGATACCATCGCAATCGTGAAATCGGTGTTGAAGACGATGAAAATGGAAAAAGCTTTAAGCTTTTCTTAACCCTCGATAAAAGGCTCAGCGAAGAAGAAGAAGAGTCTAATGTTGACGCTTGAAAGACTGTTGTCTTTTATAGGCACAATGATCCGCAGAGATACACGGTGCAGGTCTTGAGGCCTAATCCCGCCCGATGCATGGCATGCGTCTTAAATGTGACGTGAATTTCATACGTCAAAGGAAGGATGTCCCTAAACTCCTCCAGACATGTGGCAACGCACCCAGAATGCAGGACTCGCATTTAACAAAAACTGCGTCCCTCCAAAGGTCGCGCCTCTTTAGTAAGGCCAAAGTCGGGCCTAGTCAACAGAGTGAGAGCTGCGTCTTCACTTCAAAGATCGCGTCCCTTCAGAGGCCGCGTTTCTTCAGCAAATTAATAGATGCGTCCCCACTCCGAGTGAGGACTATCTCTAAAGCAACATGACCCCTGCGTCTACAAGACTTGCATTTAGTCTTTGCTTCTGCAAATTAGTTCAACAGTATACTGGGACAAGCAGACGACTGTTTATCCCTGATCAACAGTACACCAACAACCAGCTCAGAGTACTGAGGAGGTCTGAACTGCGTATCTAGACACTCACCACGATCATCTCTGGTGGCTTCAAAGGGTTTTACAGTACACTCACGAAGACCATAATCCAGACAAGATCAAGCTCAGAGTATCTCAAATAATTGTCAGTCCAATCATGAGAAGTATGAATTGAACCAGAGTCCAGAGTATTTCAAAATCCATCCCAGTCAACTGTGGAATATCGAAAACTTTCGACGGAGTTCTGTAGGCTGTCTAGAAGTCACTAAAGACAAGTCATCAAAAAGCAGAATCCAAACTCCAGACGCAAGCCTAATCATCGCCACCAGCGTAGCACAAAGACGTGAAGGTCGAAACTCGCATCTCAATATCACTGCAATGACCAAGACGTGGAGCATGAAAGCCGCGTCTCAGCATTACTGCAGTACCAAGACGCAGAGTCCAAAGCCCGCGTTTCACGTGAAGCTTGACGCAGAATTTGAAGATCGCGTTTCTCAAGCATCTCCTCAATGGTAAAACGTGAGGCCCAAAGCCAGCGTCTCGGTTATAACTGCCCTCATTTCTGGGTCAATTATTGTTCACATAATGAGTGAGTTAACCCCATCATGGAGCATTTTTAGGGGACACTTTTATCCCCTGAAACCTCTATAAATAGCCCAGTTTGCTACAGAAGAGGGGTCAGAAAAATCTTTAGTCGGAAGAACTTCGTTGTAAGCCATAGAAGGATCAAGATCTCTAACTAAAAGAAAGAGAGAGTTCAATTCTTCTAACAACTTGCTGCGTACAAGTTTGTTTTGTCTACAGTCTCTTTGAGATTCTTGTTGGACAGAAACTGTGTTACTTTGTCCACCATCCAAAGAGAGGATACCCAAGTGGTCCTGACGTTCACCCGGTCAACGGAAAACAAGATTCACTTTCCATTGTCACATCAAGAACCCGACATTAAACAAAGGGGAGATTTGAGCTTGAATATCTCCCCTCTCTTGTAAAAGGATTATTGATCCATTATAATTTTCTTTACAGTCAAATAAAGAATTTACACCTCGATCTTCAATTTTTTCCCACCAAACAATAAGGAATGATTAGATATTTGTAATAGACTTGGTTAAATTTATACTAAACATATTTTAATTCGTGTACTAAACCTATATGTACTCTATATTTTTACTTTTCACCATGTTTTATTTAATTTGTTAACATGTTCACTTTTGTTTACTGTTTCCAATTCCGTTCCTTCTTTGTTCAGTGAAGTTTTTTCAAAATGGTAGTGTATATGCGCTGTTTGGCCTATAATGGCCGAACAGAGCGCATATGTTCGGCTCTGCACTACCGAACAGAGCACATATGTTCGATCGCTCACTGCCTGTAATGCTCTGAATCCCGCGGGTACGGAGACGTTATTGTGACGTATATATATAGGTTGAAAATATCCCGATATATATATATGCTAAGCATCAGTACAGGTAAGAATCAGAGTTTGATAATATGTGGTGCATTATACATTCTGACATATGAGTACATTTACAAAGTTATCACAGGATGTGACACAATATTACAAGAATATTACATTACCGATAGGCGTAATTGTAAGAATACAAAGAGATATATAACTATATTCAGTACAAAATGCGCTCACGAGTTAAAGGAAAACTTAAGACACGAGCAGCGGGCCAGAAAGGGGAGGGCCTTAAACGGTCTGCCAATGATCCAAGCTGCAGTTGTGCATCTTTGATCAGCATCTGGGAGAATCCACAAGCTCCAAGCTCTGGGGACTAGACATGAGGATCCAGGGGAGTCAGAAACTCCCCAAGAAGTGGTGTGGTAAATGTCAAGTGGCGTGAAGAGATAACCACACGTGCGTCGATAAATCCGAATCAAAAGGGTATGTACTAAAAATCGTGTCATGAGCACAGGCATACAGGAGCAGGCAGAGAGATAGTAAGTGGTATCAAGCAGGAAATATGCATAACATAATATGGTAAGAACAGGAGGCTGTTGGAATAGAACACAAATGATAAGACAGGATATAAACATATAAAATATATTAATAATAGTCATAAAACTAGAAATCCGAAGTAAAATCTGATGAAAGAAAATACGACAAAACTAGAATACAAACCCAGTTTACGGCTTCATGAGATAAGTACGTCGAAAGAATGATCCAAACAAGGAAACTCTCATTTATATACCATGTATCTCACGTCATCGTAAACTAAGTCCGTACGACCCAAATTGCAAAACATGCAACAAATTATTAGTTGGCATCTTTTATTATTATTACTTATCTTACTTAGATGTCTAGGTATGTGGACTAGAGTCCCAGCACACATATATCCACATCTGAGTAAAGTAAGATTGTTATTGAAAACTAATGGGGGTATCAATGAACAATATTTACATTGGGTCCCATGCATGCTCGGGACCAGGGTCTAGGGTGTTATGTTGTTGGTGTACGAAACCAGCTGCAAGGTGTATAGGAGGGTCTTATAGGATACCATTTTAATATGGTACCAAGAAGGAGGGAGTCAGCACTCCCCTCGGTCACCTGGAGGCCTTCAGATCAAACCGGAAGTTTTAGTTGCACAACATATCTAATACCACTGTAAACACGAACATATATTGATATCCGTAAGTTTTCCCCCAACCCGATGTAAGTTGTCCCTTTTTATAGTTTATTAGGTAAATATCAGATTACGGGAATGAGCAGGAACAAGTAAGAAGTATCAGGAGTACAAGTGTATCAGGAATACGCTTTGTACTAGAATATATCAGAATATATCAAGGTGTCAGGTTATCATTCCCATTATCGTGATAATTGTAAGAGTCAGGTATGTCATGCCGGATGTTTGGTGATAGCATGACAGGGGGTGATATCAGGCAGGTGACAAGAGACAGCATGGTAAATGTTTGCACAGCAAGTGAAAGCACGTAAGCGATGCACGAAAACAGTACGATATAAAAGATCGATACGACTACCGAAAAATTATACAGTTTCAAGAAAACAGTATAAGTAAGATTTTAAACTCTTCATAACCATTAATAGAAGAATAGACAAACCGTCAAACAGGCAAATAGGAAGCAAGCGAACATCCAAGACTGTCAAGCAGGCAAATAGCAAGCAAGTGAACATTTTAGCGGGGCAAAGCACCTTGGAGGCACGAACAACAAATAGTGTTTAATCACTAAAGTGATTGACGGAGCACCTGGAATGACACAGCTTAAAAGGCGAGTCTAAAAACTGGCATAGTTGCGCATAAACGAATCTAGTGATAAAGCACTACGCGCTAAGCTTGCCTACCAAGCGGAGCATGAGAGACCTGACGGTCTAAGCGCACTCCTCTTTCAAGGAAGTAGGCGAGAGCCCGAGGGCTAGAGTACACCCAGGGTCTAAGCGCATTCTCGGTAGTTACCACAAAACCTATAAGGGTGGAAGGCCTAAAACTAATTGGGTGGCCATCCCAGGAGTGGATAGAAACCCAGAGTCGGTACAATGGTACCTGCACTGTTAGTACCACACATGCATCATATATACGTGATAAGAACTAGACTACTAAGGAGTAGCGAAGCCTGAAGGCTGGGTATAGAGCTCGGAGGCTAAACGACCATGAAGGGTCGGCCACACATGATATAAAAGTAGAAATAAAACATATCACATGCATGGTATATGTACAGGAAATGAACTACCCTAGTACAAACATTCGTCACAGGCACATACGTGTACAATCCTAGGCACTCGGCCACATACAAATACAAGGATACAACCCAATACAAAATACAAATACAATTCAAGAATACAGAATAAAATTCATAGTCGACCCAATGAAGCGAAGAAGCCTAAAATGAGGCAAGGACATTCACCTAAATCTTTAGAAAAGCTGTGAAGTCCCGGGAGTTTCAATACACGTGCACGCCACCAATATTTATATTTAAAATATATATTTAAAGAGAGAATAAGAGAGAGGAGAGAGAATCAAGAGAGGGAGAGAGAGAAACATCAAGAGAGGGGAGCTAGAATGAAAGGGTTCTAGAGAGAGAAGGGTTCTAGAGAGAAAACTAGAAGAGAGAGACAGAATTTAGAGAGAGAAGTAGAATTAGAGAGAGGACAGGGGGAGAGAGTGAGGACAGAAGAGAGAAGGGCATGCCCCCTCTCTACTCAACCAACCAGGGCCTAGGGCCCTGGCTGGCTGTGGGCCAGCGGAGCCGAGGGTGGCGCCAGGGTGGCGCAGGATGCCAGCGGGTAGAGGTGGTCACCGGCCACCCCAAAAAGGAGGGAGAGGAGAGTGAGGGGGTGATGGTGTTGGAGAATTAGAAGGAGATGGTGATGGTTGAGTTGAAGAATTTGGAGGTAGAGTGATAAAGGAGATGGTGGTTGTTAGAGAAGGAATTTGAGAAGAGGAAGTAGGAGGAGGAGATCGTGACGCCGGGTGGTGAAGCTGGTTCTGGCTCACCATGGATGGAGGTGGGAGGTGCTGGTCTTATGGAGGAGGGAGAGGTAGAGAGAGATGAAATTGAGAGGTGAGAGAGAAAGAGGAAGAGAAAGGGGAAAAATTGAGAAAGAAAGAGAGAGTTCATGAGGAAGAGAAAGGGAATTTGAGAGAAGGGTTGGTCCCCTGCGCGCGTCGCCAACCAGGGAAGAAGATGAAAAGAAAAAGAACGAAAAAAGAAGAGATAAAGAGGAAAGAGAAGAGGAGATATTTTGAAGGGGGTTATTTTGTAGTGGAGAAAAAAAGAAAAAGAAAAAGGAAAGAAAAGAAAAGGAAAAGAGGAAAAATATATGGAGGGGATAAAAGAGAAAGAAAAAAGAAGAAAGAAAAAAAATATCCGAATAGATATCCCGGATTTTGGAAAATATCGAAAATAGCTAAAATGCCAGAAAAATAGAGTAACCTGTAAAGGTCTCCAAAAATTCTCAAAAATAGTAAATATTATTTTAAGGTTCACAGAGAAATCAAATTTCAGAAATTCAATCCCGTTTACAAAATAAAAATCCTGGAATGTATCGGCGATATCGGTCAACACCAAATCTGACCGAGTTTTGGTAAATTCAGAAAAATTTTCAAAAATACATTAAGATTAAAAATGTAATTCTAAGAAATAATTTAGAAATTTAACTCCATTTGTAAATTAAAAATTCAGAAATCGACCAGCGATATCGGTTGACACCGATTTTGAAGATTTTATAATTTAATTCGGAAAAAATCCAAAAAATCATGAAAATCTAAAATATTGAAAAATGATGTTTGAAACTAAAATAGGTCAAATTTGACTACTAGAAAGACCAAATTGAGCAATATACTAGGATCGGATCCTCGGTTTAGACTAGGACTGATTCTGAGTCATGAATTCGGATCCAATGCAAAACGATCGCATAAATATTCATTAAATAAAAATAAATACAGGAAGTAAATCAAAAAATATGATCAAGAATCTAAATACATAACTAAGTACGCATTCCAGAAATGGGGTGTTACATTCTATCCACCTTACAAAAATTTTGTGCTAAAAATTTTGATAAGGGGAAGATGAACATTGGAAGGACAAGAATGAGGATTATATCAATTAAGATATGACTAACTAAGGTAATGCTCATAACTAACTGACCAATAACTCTGGATCTAGACATCTCCTGCACTTCCTACCGTATCAATCTTCTGATAGTATTATAATGATACTGACGTGATGTATACTGATAAAAGAATACTGCTAGAAATTTAGCAGACTGACACTCTGAATAATAAGAAATAAACTGGCCTAGTGAGGTGAGCAATAATACTTCCTTCTGGACTACGAGACAAAACTGATGAAATTCATAAAATTCATAGAAATCTATAATGGTGAAATTCATAATATAAAACCTCTGCGTGGCATGAAGCTGTTCTCGGCGAAGAGTTTGTAATAAGATTACTAGATATTCTGTCTGTTCTCTGCCACTCTGAAAATAGATCATAATATTGTAGATAAAGAAAACCCAATAACTGATTGTAGATACATAAATGAAGAAGAACCAATAATAATGAGTTATGAATACTAGGAGCTGATAACTTTGAAAGTCATAACTAAGAATATAGAACAACCGTCTTCTGAATGATAACTCGACTATAGATGAAATACTTAGAGAATACCCAAGTCCTGCAAGGTTGGCCAAATAAATCGTCGATAAAGATTATGACAAGTTTGTTCAGACACAGTAAGAAAATCTAGTTCATTAAATCCATGAAAACAAGTTAGGCAGGAGAAATCCAGAGAATGATGTTAGAGTGCTAAACACTTTCGGAACTAGCCACGAACGAAATTAAACTCAGGTTAGGCCATTGCGTAATACAACATCAGGCGCTAAGCACTAGGGTGTGGTGAAGCTAACACTATATGAGGCTCCACTTGGCGGAGATCACGCGGCAAAGCCAGCGTGTAACACATCGCTAAATGCTAAGAGCCAAGGTGTAGGAAAGCCACGTCTGGCTGAGCTCGTGTAGCTAGAACATGACTCTCGCTTGATGAGGCTAGCAGGGTCCGTGGTCATCAGATCCATGAAGATTGTTAAGTATTGTAGCTCTGAGTGCAGTGAAGTCAATAGAAGAGATCATGATTGCTACTGGAATATTAGAAAATACTATACTCTACTTGACAGAAGTTTTGAATCTGGGAATTTATTTCAACTAACGCTCTTCGTGTAGTGGCATAATCTGTCTAGTTATGTAAGTGATGACTACCCCACTATCTACACTAATCCCGTGGTACGTCCATTATATAAGAATAAAATGCGAAGCCGAAGAACTACTAGATATAAAATAATACAGTGCACTAGAATCGAAGATGCCGAAATTGGATGAGAACAAATCACATATGTCCAGTCGTTACCTCACTGGTCTGCCCATATCTTAAGTTGGTATAAAGGCTACAAAAATTAGAATAGTAAAAATTGAAGAGACAAGAACAGGATGAAAAAAGGGAGGTGGACATAAAAAGACTAAGACTGATAATGATAGAGCGACAAAGTGGATATGACACGAGACTCTGCCAACTCAAAACATGACAAAATATGAATAATGGTTACGGGTCTTATCTTTAGGGTTCCTGTTCCAGATATTAGGCATCCCTTCCTATTCTTACTATATTCAATATCTCCTCTTCAGCCAAATTATGTATTTGCCTCCTTCTGCCATCTGTCCTAGCTTTTGGTCTCCTCTATGTCTGATTACATGTTTGTTGCTGGGGATGAAGTGAAGTATCTCTTCTTGTAGGTCCTGGATTCTCTCCCAACGGTGGTACCAGATGTGTTGATCGGATTAGTGTAGTGTTCTCTACCTTCTTGAATGGACAGTCACTCTTCAAATAATCTCCGGACCTGCACACAAAATATAATTTATAAGTTTCCCGGTGATTGCATTGTAAGTGCCCAGGCTTCAGATAGTACCCGCATATCAAATGCTGAGGGCAAGGTTGGAGTGGTTGCTTGGCTAGCGGGGTATCCAGGGCCTATCTGAGTCTTCACCTTGCATCAACTGAAGGGGTCTCTTTGTCGACTTCATCTACATCTTATCCTGATTTTTCTTCTCCAGTTCCCGTTCTACCTCTAGAGTGATGGTGAAAATCTGAGAATATACTTCTTGGGCTACTGGGTTATAAAGAACATCTTGATCTTCATCTTCATGCCTTGCTAAAATCTACTTGCTCGGTTCTTCTCGTCGACTACCATGTATAGGGTGAACCGGCTATGCCTTAGAAACTCAGCAGTATACTTGTCTACAATTCGATCCTCCTACTGCAATCTGATAATTTATTCTTTCATCTCTTTTTATGCCATCTGGGGAGAATATCTCGTAGAAACTCTTTGGGAACTGGTCTCAACTGACGGGCTTCTCCAGTTTCGCTTCTTCCGCTAACCACCATGTTCTTGCTACATTTCTTAGTTGTATCTCAGCCACTTCCCACCTGGTCCTCATCTGGGATGCGGATTGCCCTCATAAAGTTCGCTGCTCCTATCAACTATTGTTCTGCATCCAACAACTTCTCGGTACCAGAAACTAGCTGTAGTTTTCTAATTTCAAAGATGTTCCCTGGCTTCTGCTCGTGACGTGCCGTCAATAATCTTTGGTGTAAAATCTTAGTCTGTCCCTGTTGGTTTTCCATTATACTCTGCAGAAATTGCCTCAAATCAACACTTCCTCTACTAAGGCCACTCTAAGAAGAACCAGAACCATTATGATTTTCGCATCTTTTCATGTTCGAATTGGTATAAGAATAACGAGAAACTTAAATATGAAAGGAGGGGAGAACTTCAGAATTCAAGGGAAGGATTATCAAGAGAAAATAGATAACTCTATACTTGTAGTTGGATTGTATAATCAGGACTCATGCATTCCAATTACAAATTCCTTTACCATTAATTTACCAACTAGTTGTACTACGGATGTGAGAGCTTAGGTTCTGATACCACCCTGTAACGTCCCGAATCCCGCGGGTATGGAGACATTACTATGACGTATATACGTAGGTCAAAAATATCCTCATATATATACGCTAAGCATCAGTATAAGTAAGAATCAGAGCTCAAAAATATATGGTGCATTATTCATTCCAACATATGAGTACAGTTATAAAGTTATCATAGGATGGACATAATATTACAAGAATATTACATTACTAGTAGACACAATTATGAGAATACAAAGATGTATACAAGTATGTACAATACAAGAGGTGTTCACGAGTTACAAAAGAAAAACTCGAGAGATGAGCAGGATGGTTGGAAGGATAGGGTCTCAGATGGTTTGTCAATGATCCACGCTACAGTTGTGCATCTCTGATCAGCAACCGGGATCTACGCGCTCTAAGCTCTAGGATCTGGACATGAGGATCCAGGGGCCAGAATCTCCCAACGAGTGGTATGGTGAATGCTAAGTGGCGTGTAGAGATTGAAAAGTCACCTAGAGGGGGGTGAATAGGTGACAATGCTAATCAAAGGGCAAATAAAAATTTAAAGCTACTACAATTACAAACAAGAATCACAAGATGAATGCAAGCAAGTAAGTATGACAATGAATATGATGAGCAAGTAATAAGTGCAATCAAAGTAGAGTAAGAATTGCAAGAATGTAAACCAATCGCAAACACAAGGATATGTTATCGAGGTTCGAGCACCCAGCTCTACTCCCCGCCTTCCCCAGAAGGATTCCGACCACTTCCACTATCACAAAGATCTCAAATACAATGGAGTACCCAACTCCTACAATCTCAAGAACAAGTAATTTCCTTGGTAGTCAAAAGACCACAAACTCTCTCTTTCAAATATCTCTTCCCTTACAAAGGTCCTTAGAGAATATTGAGTAGGAATGAAGCTCTTGTTGTAAGTGAAGAAAGAAAATTAAATCAGAGAGTATTTGAAAACCCTTCAGAAAATCAGTGAGAAATTCAGCACAAAAACCAAGAAACAAGTCTCTTTTGAAAGCCTTAAACTTTTGAATTTTCTAGCAAAAATTGTTGTAACAAATCTCTCCCCAAACACCCCTATTTATAGGAGAGGGCTAGGGTTTAGGGATAAAACATAATTACTGATGTTTAGGAGGTAATTAGATCAAAATATATCCTTAAACGAATTTTTAAACACAAAAGACAAAAATAAACAGCTCACTTAAAATCTGCCCGTTACTGTTCAACGGACACATCGGTCGACTGGGCCGGTCGACCGGTAGATCAAAAATTTGACCGTTAAAGGCCAGCGGTCGACCGACCCGGTCGACTGAGAAAACCTGTGAGCAAAAACAATATCTCGGTCGACCGCCCCGGTCGACTGGCAGACATGCACACTGATACGTGCCTCTGCCAGAACTGCGGTCGACTGGTCCGGTCGACCGGACCAGACTGACACAGACTCGGTCGACTGTCCCGGTCGACCGGATCAGGTCAAAATCATTTTTGGAAAAGAAAATAAAGAGGATTTTGATTTTAACAAAAATACTTTTGAACAGGGAATAGAATTAAACATAAAGATGTATTTGTAGGCAAAAATTTGTATGCAAAATATTTTTGTATAATTTATAAGAAATTATTTTTGGAATGAGCATGTGCGCAAAATCGTGTGTGATAGAGCTTCAAACCTATCCACTATTCTTTAACATACTATAAACTGAAAAATAAATTACATGAAGACTTCTTTAGCTATCTTCAAGTCTTTGAGCCATCCAATGCCTTGCTAGTGCCTTCTCTTCTATGATCCTTCCTTGATGTGCAATTTGCCTTCCTTTCTTTGTGGAACTTAGAAGTTCTTGCAATAGCTAAGCGAATGGTCTCTAAACATGGTACAAACCTGAAACTTATCTTAACAAACTTATTAGTACCAAATAGCTCTAATTTGGTTTGTCATCATCAAAACACAAAACAATTTGAGAGTGTAACCTCTTGGGCCAACAATCTCCCCCTTTTTGATGATGACAAAACAAATAGGCTATTAACAAAAATATAGGAGGAGAAAACTCCCCCTCAAATTATGCTATACATAAAACACAAGAATATGCTCTAGATATCAATAATTGAAATGATGCACCAATTATTGAAACTAATATAAAACACAAAAATTGCTCTTGATACCAAAAATACCAAAACAACTAAAACACAAGAATTCTCAAAATACATGAATTCAAAAACTCATACATACATAAACATAAAACTCATAAAACAAATCTTTAAAACAAATCTTTAAAATTAAAGCATATAAATTCATATGGAATCAAGACCAAATGAACTTATTTTTGTCATGTAAACTTATTCTCCCCCTTTTTGTCATACATCAAAAAGGGTTATGAAAAACATGTCTATTCAATAATACAAACATTAAGTTCTCCACAAATAAACGAAAATCTAGCAAAATCAAGAGGTTTAGTGAAAATATCGGCTAGTTGTAAATCCGTGGAAACATAATCAATATCTATATCACCTTTCTCAAAATGATCTCTAAGAAAGTGATATCTAATCTCAATGTGCTTGGTCTTACTATGTTGATTTGCATTTTTGGTCATGTGTATAGTACTAGTATTATCACACAATATTTTTATATGATCAAAGTGCAAATCAAAATCAAGGAGAGTATGTTTCATCCAAAGGACTTGTGCACAACAAGCCCCCGCGGCAACATACTCCGCCTCGGCGGTTGAGAGAGCTACGGAATTTTGTTTCCTAGAGGACCATGAAACAAGACAATTACCAAGAATTGACATGTCCCACTAGTACTCTTTCTATCTACTCTACAACCCGCATAGTCGGCATCCGAATAGCTAGTCATTGAAAAATCTCTAGTTTTCGGATACCAAAGACCCATTCCAATAGTGCCCTTAATATAACGAATAATGCGTTTTACCGCAATAAGATGAGACTCTTTAGGACACGATTGAAATTTAGCACAAAGACACACACTAAACATGATATCCGCCTACTTGCCGTCAAATATAAAAGACTTCCTATCATGCTTCTATATAATTTAATATCAACATTTTTACCTTGTTCGTCCTTATCAAGCTTGGTTGTAGTTGCCATTGGAGTGTTGCAAGCCTTTGATCCTTCAAGCCCAAACTTCTTTACTAGCTCCTTTGCGTACTTGGCTTGGTTAATGAAGGTTCCGTCTTGCAATTGCTTGATTTGGAGTCCAAGGAAGAAATTGAGCTCACCCATTGAAGACATTTCAAATTCAAGTTGCATGACTTTCTCAAAATCCTTGCATAAAAGCTCATTAGTAGATCCAAAAATTATATCATCAACATAAATTTGCACAATTAAAATATCATTATCAACATGCTTAGTAAAAAGAGTTGTGTCTACTTTGCCTTTAATAAATCATTTGAAATGAGAAAACTAGAAAGCCTTTCATACCAAGCTCTTGGAGCTTATTTCAATCCATACAAAGCTTTATCAAGTTTAAAAACAAAATCGGGATGAACATCATCAACAAAACCGGGGGTTGAGAAACATAAACTTCTTCATTAATAAAACCATTTAAAAATGCACTTTTTACATCCATTTGAAAAAGTTTAAAATTTTTAAAACATGCAAAAGCTAGTGTCATCCGTATGGCTTCAAGCCGTGCAACGGGTGCAAAGGTCTCCTCAAAGTCAATTCCCTCAACTTGAGTGTAACCTTGGGCCACTAACCTAGCTTTATTCCTAATGACATTTCCGGACTCATCCATCTTGTTTCTAAAGATCCACTTAGTACCAATTATTGGTCTATCGTGGGGCTTAGGAACAAAGTGCCAAACTTGGTTGCGCTCAAATTGATTGAGTTCCTCTTGCATGGCAAGCAACCAATATGGGTCCGTCTTGGCTTCGAGAATGCCTTTGGGTTCAAAATGAGAAATGAAAGCAAAGTTACCACATAGGTCATGGAGTTTGGAGCGCGTAGTGACTCCTTTAGATGCATCACCCAAGATGAGCTCCTTAGGATGATTTGTAGCGTATCTCCAAGCTTTAGGAAGCGGTTGAGTGCTTTCCTCCTTATCCTCTTGAACTTCACCAATAGGATCTAGCTTTTCTTCTTGAGCGGGTGAGTCCTTCAAGGATAGTCTCTCCATGTCTTCACCTAATGGTTCAATCTCTATAACATTCTCAACAACCACATTAGATTCTTCAAACTTAACATGCATGGATTCTTCTATGGTAAGTGTAGATCTATTGAAAACTCTATATGCTTTGCTAGTAGAGGAATATCCAACAAAGATAGCCTCATAAGCCTTAGCATCAAATTTACCCAAATTATCCTTAGTATTCAAAACAAAACACTTGCATCCAAAAACTTTAAAATATGCAACATTTGGTTTTCTAGAATGATACATTTCAAAAGAAGTTTTTGAAGAATTTTTGCATAAATAAATACGATTCGATATATAGCATGCGGTGTTTACGGCCTCGGCCCATAAATATTGAGGGAGGTCATATTCACTTATCATTATCCTAACCATCTCTTGAAGTGTTCTATTTTTCCTTTCTACAACTCCATTTTGTTGTGGAGTTCTAGGACAAGACATTTCATGCTTAATTCCCTTTTCATCACAATAAGTCATGAAGAGTTGGTTAACAAACTCACCACCTCTATCACTCCTTATTCTCAAAATCGAAAAACCCTTTTCTTTTTCAACTCTTTTTCGAAAAATTTTAAAATGAGAAAAAGTTTGATCTTTATTTTGTAAAAAGAAAATCCAAGTAAAACGGGAGAAGTCATCAACCAAAACAAATGCAAATCTACTTCCATTTAAACTCTTAGTTTTAGTTGGTACAAAAAGATCCATATGAATTAATTCTAAAGGCCTAGTTGACATGATATCCTTGATTGGTTTAAAGGAAGACTTGGTTTGTTTCCTAAGTTGGCACGCACTACAAATGCGGTCTTTCTCAAAATTCAAGCAAGGTATACCCTTCACCAATTCCTTTGAATTAATCCTAGAGATATGGTCAAAAGATGCATGTCCTAATCTTCTATGCCAAAGCCAAGAATTTTCATCAAAAGCATTTAAGCATTTAGTAGAATAATCTAAATTAAGCATGTCAATAATATAAACATTATTATCACGAAAACCGGTGAGAATACAAACATCGGATTTAACATCAAAAATCTTACAAGAAGTATCATCAAAAACAACTTTAAGTCCACGATCACAAAGTTGACTAATGCTAAGCAAATTATGTTTTAAACCATCTACTAAAACAACATTCTCAATAATAGGAGATGCACCAATTTGAATGTTACCTATACCGATGATAGTTCCTTTGGAGTCATCACCGAAAGTTACGGTGCCACCTTCCATGTACCTTGATAGGGTTGTGAAGTTGTTGATGTCCCATGTCATGTGTCTTGAACAACCACTATCAAGGTACCACCGCTCCCTACGTCTTGGAGCTTTGGTGTGTACCTACATCAAACAATATAAGACTTGATTTTGGTACCCACATTTTCTTGGGTCCTCTAGGGTTAGTGTCATGAACCCAAACAAGATTATTTGTTCTATTTAGTTGATCATAGCAAAACTTAGCTAAATGTCCATTTTTACCACAATATGTGCATCTATACACTCTACCATATTTAAAAGCATAGTGAGTGTGTGAATTGTGAGCATGGGAAACTTTAGCATGGGTGGTGTGAGCATGAGAATTCTTAGCTTGTGAAGTGTTAGCATGTGAAGTGTGCCTTTTAGAAAACATGTTCTCAAGTTTCTTAGTATTGAAAGCACAATCATTTAAAACTTTTTCAAAATCATTCATTTTGGATTTAAAAGAAAAATTTCTTTTTCATCAATAATAGGAGATTTTGCCTTACAAGTACTCTTGTAGGCACAAAATTCTTTTTGCATGGAAATGAAATTAGAGGAAATATCATCTTTTTCTTTAGAAACAATGGCAAGTTGATTCTTAAGAAAAGCAACTTCTTTTTGTAATTTTAAGCATTCAAGTTTCTTATTATCATAAGTTTCAGAAAGTTCTACAAAGGCATGAGCTAGAACTTCCTTACTTAGTTCATCATCTTCATTATCATGGGATTAAGGGGTTACCTTAGGTGTGTTTGCCATGAAACACATATTAGCTTGATCCACCTCCTCTTCGGACTCGCTTTCCGAATCCCATGTTGCTTTGTAGGCTTTCTTCTCCTCCGGTTTCTTTGGCTTGAAGGAGGAAGTCATCTTCTTCTTGAACTCCGGACAATCCGCCATGATATGTCCGGGTTTGCGGCAATTATAGCAAATGATCCTCCGCTCCTCTTTGCCTTCGAATTTTCTCCGGAAGTTGAACTTGTTCTTTCGGTACAACCTCTTGACATTCCGCATAAGTAGAGTTAGCTCCTCATCTTCTTCTTCGTCTTCATCATCGTCATCATTGGTGGATGAAGTCTTGAAGGCTATGGATTTCTTCTTTGAAGTAGTGGCTTCTTCTCTTGCCTTCTTCTCCATCTCATGGGTCTTTAGGTTCCCAATGAGACTAATGATGTCCATCTTGTCCTTGTCGTTCAACTCCTTTAATGTGGTGGCCTTGATCTCCCATCATGAAGGAAGAGCCCGAATTACTTTCCGCACCTTTTGATCGTTGGAGATGTCATCACTTAAGGAAGAAAGACCATTAGTGATTTTAGTAAACCTTGTAGCCATACTATCAATAGACTCATCATCAAGCATTTTAAATGACTCATATTGGGACCTCAAGAGATCTATCTTAGCTCTCTTGACTTGTGAAGTCCCCTCGTGTGTGACCAATAAGTGTTGCCAAATCTCATAGGCGGATTGGCAATGAATTACCCGTGTAAGGTCATCCTCATTCAAGGCGGTCAATAGGGAGTTTTGGGCCTTAGAGTTAGCCTCATATAATTTAAAGTCAAGGTCGGTCCAAGTGCTCTCATCACCATCGGGTGCTTCATAGGGTTTGGTCAAGGACTTGGCTACTAAGCTACCCAAAGATTGCAAAAATATAGTCATCCTAACCTTCCAAATTGGGAAATTGAGGCCATCAAATTTAGGTGGGGATTTAATGTTGTCGGCCATGTTTACTAGTGATGAATGAATGAAATGAAAATGTTGATTAGCAATATTTTAAGGATCTCTCTATGGATGTTAAGCCAAACCTAGAGTCCAAGCTCTGATACCAATTGAAAAGTCACCTAGAGAGGGGGGGTGAATAGGTGACAATGCTAATCAAAGGGCAAATAAAAATTTAAAGCTACTACAATTACAAAAAAGAATCACAAGATGAATGCAAGCAAGTAAGTATGACAATGAATATGATGAGCAAGTAATAAGTGCAATCAAAGTAGAGTAAGAATTGCAAGAATGTAAACCAATCGCAAACACAAGGATATGTTATCGAGGTTCGAGCACCCAGCTCTACTCCCCGCCTTCCCCAGAAGGATTCCGACCACTTCCACTATCACAAAGATCTCAAATACAATGGAGTACCCAACTCCTACAATCTCAAGAACAAGTAATTTCCTTGGTAGTCAAAAGACCACAAACTCTCTCTTTCAAATATCTCTTCCCTTACAAAGGTCCTTAGAGAATATTGAGTAGGAATGAAGCTCTTGTTGTAAGTGAAGAAAGAAAATTAAATCAGAGAGTATTTGAAAACCCTTCAGAAAATCAGTGAGAAATTCAGCACAAAAACTAAGAAACAAGTCTCTTTTGAAAGCCTTAAACTTTTGAATTTTCTAGCAAAAATTGTTGTAACAAATCTCTCCCCAAACACCCCTATTTATAGGAGAGGGCTAGGGTTTAGGGATAAAACATAATTACTGATGTTTAGGAGGTAATTAGATCAAAATATATCCTTAAACGAATTTTTAAACACAAAAGACAAAAATAAACAGCTCACTTAAAATCTGCCCGTTACTGTTCAACGGACACATCGGTCGACTGGGCCGGTCGACCGGTAGATCAAAATTTGACCGTTAAAGGCCAGCGGTCGACCGACCCGGTCGACTGAGAAAACCTGTGAGCAAAAACAATATCTCGGTCGACCGCCCCGGTCGACTGGCAGACATGCACACTGATACGTGCCTCTGCCAGAACTGCGGTCGACTGGTCCGGTCGACCGGACCAGACTGACACAGACTCGGTCGACTGTCCCGGTCGACCGGATCAGGTCAAAAATCATTTTTGAAAAAGAAAATAAAGAGGATTTTGATTTTAACAAAAATACTTTTGAACAGGGAATAGAATTAAACATAAAGATGTATTTGTAGGCAAAAACTTGTATGCAAAATATTTTTGTATAATTTATAAGAAATTATTTTTGGAATGAGCATGTGCGCAAAATCGTGTGTGATAGAGCTTCAAACCTATCCACTATTCTTTAACATACTATAAACTGAAAAACAAATTACATGAAGACTTCTTTAGCTATCTTCAAGTCTTTGAGCCATCCAATGCCTTGCTAGTGCCTTCTCTTCTATGATCCTTCCTTGATGTGCAATTTGCCTTCCTTACTTTGTGGAACTTAGAAGTTCTTGCAATAGCTAAGCGAATGGTCTCTAAACATGGTACAAACCTGAAACTTATCTTAACAAACTTATTAGTACCAATAGCTCTAATTTGGTTTGTCATCATCAAAACACAAAACAATTTGAGAGTGTAACCTCTTGGGCCAACAGAGATAAGTGATCGTACATATTTATTGCATTATTCTCTATACATTTTCACATTTATCGTATAATAAATCTGCTAATTTTCTTGTCTTAATGTCTTTTTTACAGAAGATAATCATAGGGAAGAAAATGATTAAAACTAATAAATACCAGTTAAAATCATATTTTACTGGATCTATTTGATTAGTTGAGGATGATCCCAAATCTAGTCAGTTAACATCAGATTTTAGTGAATCAATTCGATTAACATAAAGATATATAAGGATATCACCTCTATAAGGATATCACCACATCCAGAACACAAATCAAGGATTGGGATAATTGTCAGCTGAAGATCAGAGCAAATCAGAGAAATAACACCAAATGAAAACCGATTAAACTCAGATTTCTATTAATCCATTCGGTTAGGTAAAGATCAACAAAGAAATCGACAAACT
Source organism: Agave tequilana (assembly GCA_038442645.1). Classification (NCBI taxonomy): domain Eukaryota; kingdom Viridiplantae; phylum Streptophyta; class Magnoliopsida; order Asparagales; family Asparagaceae; genus Agave; species Agave tequilana. Next base: position 16,978 of record JAVJIF010020127.1, on the reverse strand, counting down.
GAGCCTAAATGGAGAAATCAAGTGGATATGACAACATAACATGAGATCAAGATATGCTCCCCTAGGATCTGACCATTTGGGCAGAAAAGAGCCTTAGATCTGCGGCTATCCTTGTGAATCCGTGGCTATCCCAGGGTATCTGGTCAAGCGCCAGATACCCCTATCTTCAGACGTTCTCCCCTTTTGACTTTGCCTATAAATACTAGGATTTCTGAGGCTACAGAGGCGATTAGGCAGAGAAGAATTCTTACGCTAGTTTTCATTCCTTTTTATTGTAAGTTTTCATTTTCATTTTCTATAATTTTTATTTCTTTATAAATATAGATTAGACTCAGATTCATGTAAGTAAGAGAGAGATTTATATTGAGAGTGACACTGATGTAACCTCCTCCTTTCTTTCATCGTTTCTACAAGCAATTAAAGGTAACTTGTTTATGTTTTTCTTTATTTTTATGTTCTTCTTCTCTTTTCTACTTTTCCTCTTTTGATTTTTGATGAGTGTCCAAGCGAATCTAGTAGCATTGGTATAACCTTGTTGTGTGTCTGCCATTAATATTTCATGATGATGATCTCCTCCTCAAGATTCTGTATCATTTCATTCTTATTCGTCTTGATGATATAATGTGAATGGGGACTAAGTTTGATCTTATGGATTATGCGTTGATTGCCTCTGAAGCAAGATAAATGTGCCAACAATCCAAGGTAAGTCATCAACTAAAGAAGGTAAGTATTTCTTTTAGGTTTTCTTCCTTTCTTTTAATCCTTAATTTAGATCACCACCATCTCCTAATTTTTTTATTCGCTCTTTTTATTTCTTTCTTAGACTTAGTTTTTAATTTTCAAAATCATCATCTCCTTCTATCTATCACGTTCACAAATTAACATAACTTTTTTTTTCTTTTGTTTACAAGAACAAAAACAAGAACTTTAACCATTTTTAGTGAACTAAAAGAGAACTTACTAAAAGCTTCATCATTAGTCCCTCCTTGTGAATTACGACCCGCATAGCCACTTGCTATTGCGGTAATATTGAGAACTTGCACACTTCTATTATAAAATTCTGAAATTCTGTATTTTTTGTGCAGATCGAAGATCAAGCAATTTTTGGCGCTGTTGCCAGGGATCGAACCCGGGTCACCTGCGTGTCAGGCGAGAATACTCACCACTATACCATAAAGAGATATACAAGTCTGTACAGTACAAAAGGCTCTCACGAGTTATAAAAGGAGAATTCGAGAGATGAGTAAGGGTTTTAGAAGGATAGAGCCTCAGACGGTCCGCCAATGGTCCACACTACAGTTGTGCATCTCTGATCAGCAACCGAGAGAATTCACAAGCGCCAAGCTTCGGGATTTGGACATGAGGATCAGGGGAGTCAGAAACTCCCCAACAAGTGGTGTGGTGAATTCCAAGTGGTGTGCAGAGATAAGCACACATGTGTCGATAAATCCGAATCAAAAGAGTATATATTAAAACCGTATCATGAGCACAGACATACAGAAGCAGGCAGAGAGATAGTAAGTGATATCAAGTAGGGAACATGCATAGCATAATATGATAAGAATAGGAGGCCGGTAGAATAGAACACAAGTGGTAAGACAGGATGTAAGCATATATTATAATAATAATAATAATCATAAAACAAGAAATCTATAGTAAAACCTGATGAAAGCAAATATAACAAAACCAATGGTACAAACCTAGTGTACGGCTTCATGAGATGGTATGTCGAAGGAATAATCTAAATAAGAAAACCCTCATTTATATACCATATATCTCATGTCATCGTAAACTAAGTCCATACGACCCAACTTGCAAAACGTACAACGATTAGTTGGCATCTTTTATTATTATTACTTATCTTACTCAGATGTCTAGGTATGTGGACTAGAGTCCCAGCACACTGATTAGTATCTAAAACTGCATATTTCATACCACATCTTCATATTTATTTAATATTAAATTCTGCTAATAATACCTCTCTTGTATGTTCTAGGTCCATGGTATGCAATGAAGTGTTGGCTCAAGGTTACAATCACCCTTGTTTAGTGTGTTTTGATGATTACAAACATATTAGTTATTTGTACTAATATTGTTTATTGGTTAAGTGTGTTTCAGGGATCTAACTCATCTAGAAGGTTTATTCCCTATAAGCAAATGTTTTGGACTCAAGTCAACTCAAATTGGCTCAAGGATCAAGTGTTGAAGACCTTATGGTGAAAAGCCCTCTTGAAGAACTTGAAGTCTTTAGAATCATTGTAAGAATAGAATGTTAAAGTTTGAGTGTTGGATATTGGCTCTAGGATACACATACACAATTTGGTTTTGTTAAAATGTGAGTCTTGTATTTAAGTTTTCATGTTTTAAATTTGGTTTCATGTCTTAGTAGATATTTACATGACCCTAAGTTTTACAAAATAAATATCATGTTTAGATCATGTTTATATACTCCTACTAGCATGTTACTTAAGTTTGTTCAAACCCAAAACTATTTTAAAAAATTTTCTAAGTCAAAAAAAATACTGTTTTTTTTCCTGTTTCAGGCTGACCGCCGACCGGCCCGGTCGACCGGCGCCAGTGCCAGGACGTGCACATTTGTGCACGTCTGTCGGTCGACCGCCCCGGTCGACCGACTGTGAGCAGTTGCTCTTAGGTTTTCTGGGTCGACCGCCCCGGTCGACCGCCAGAAGACCCGAGCCAACGGCTCTTTGCCAGCTGAGCTGGCGGTCGACCGGCCCGGTCGACCGCCAAGCCTGCAAATGCCCAACGGCTCTTTCCTCTTTTGTGCAATTCTGAAATCTGTTTTCCAGATTACTTTTTGGCAGACTTTTTCAGGGTTTTCCAGTTCTTTTTCAGAGCAAATAAGGTCTAATTAAATTGTTTTAAACCTATTTCTCTCCCTATAAATAGAGGAGAAGACTCTCTTACAATATACCAAGAAAAATCCTCAAGTTTTCAAAGTTTTCAAAGAGAAAAGAAAAGCGTTTAAGCTCTCTATTTCCAACTCTTTCTTGAGCTAGTTTTCAGTTGTGTTCCCTTGCAAAAATTATCTCTACAACTGAGTTTTTCTCACTACACTTCATAGAGCCAAAAATCCCTAACTCATTCTATAGTGAAGTTGTAAAAAGAGTGAGAGTGTTGTAAAAGAGTTTGGTGATCTTGTTGTGATCACTCTTGTTCTTGTGATCTTCTTGTTCTTGTGGAGACACCTCTTCGGTAGAGGTTATTGTACTTGGTGGAGCTCGGTGCTCGGGTCTTCGGTAGACCGTTGTAATCGTCCTCGGTAGATAGTGGAAACCCTTCACGGAGGTGAAGGCAGGGAGTAGAGTGGTGGCTCGAACCTCGAAACAAACATCTTGTGTTTGCGATTGCCTTGTGTTCATTTTTGCTTTAAATTTCTCTTGCACTCTATTGCTTTCAAATACTTGCTTGAGATCTAGTTTTATTTCCTTGTGCTATTACTTGTGATACTTGTGATACATCTTGTGTGCATTTCATCATTGCATTTTATTCATACTTTGTTCGATCAATTCTCATACAATAAGGTTGCATTGCGCACCTCTAACCCATTCAAGGAGAATTGGGAGGAAGGAGTTCAGAACCTCTCACGGGGTATTCGGCTCTTAGTCTTGTTTTGAGAGATCGTTGCATTATTCATCCATCTTAGTTTTAAAAAGATTGTTAGATTAGCAATAACACCTATTCACCCCCTCTAGGTGTTTTTCAATTGGTATCAGAGCTTGGACTCTAGGATTTGGCTTAACAACCTTAGAGAGATCCTAATTTTGCTAATCATTTCATTCATACTCACTTAGTAAAAATGGCCGATGGAATTAAACCCCTCCTAAGTTTGATGGACTTAACTTTCCCATATGGAAGGTTAAGATGACCGTTTTCTTGCAATCTCTAGGAAGTCGAGTTGCAAAGGCCGTGACCAACCCTTTAGTGCACCCCCCGGTGATGAATCTACTTGGTCCGAAATTGAGACTAAGGAATTTGATGCCAATGCTAGGGCTCACTATGCACTACTTCAAGCCCTTAATGATGATGACATAGCAAGAGTTATTCATTGCAAGTCCGCATATGAAATTTGGACACATTTGCTAGTTACACATGAAGGGACCTCACAAGTGAAGAGGGCTAAGATTGACCTTCTTCGGTCCCAATTTGAGAACTTTTGCATGCAAGAAAATGAAACCATTGATGATATGGTTACAAAATTTACTAAGATTACTAATGGACTTTCTTCTCTAGGTGATGCTATCGACAACGATCAAAGAGTTAGAAAGATCATCCGGGCTCTTCCTCCTTCATGGGAAGTAAAAGCAACCACCTTGAAGGAACTCAATGACAAGGAGGAGATGGAGCTAATAGGTTTCATTGGGAACCTCAAAACTCATGAGATGGAGAGAAAAGCAAGGGAGGACATGGCTCCCTCCAAGAAGAAGACTATAGCCTTCAAAAGCCAATCCACACACTCCGACGAAGACGATGAAGAAGAAGATGACGAAGAGCTCTCACTTCTTATCAAGAACGTCCGGAGGATGTACAACAAGGCTAAATTCCAAGGAAGAAGAAGATGGCAAGGAGGCAAAGAAGAAAGAAAAATTATATGCTTCAATTGCCAAAGACCGGGACACATTATTGCGGAGTGCCCGGATAAAGTAAAGCCCTCCACCTCAAAGAAGCCCTACAAGAAGAAAGCAATGAAGGCTACATGGGATTCCGAGAGCGAATCCGAGGAGGAGATTGATACCGCCAACATGTGTTTCATGGCCAATGAAAGCACAAGCAAGGTAACCCCTTCCACTTCTCCTAATGATGAACTTTCCATGGATGAACTAGGAGAAGCTTTTGTAGAATTATCACATAATTATGATTTCCTAAAGAAAAAGTATTTAAAAATGAAAAAGGAAAATGAATCTCTTAATCTTCAAGTCTTTACTATTTCTAAAGAAAGGATGAATTACTTTCCACTCTTGTTTCCACTCAAAAAGATTTTGACAAGTATAAGATTTCTTGTAAAGGCAAGTCCCCACAAATTGATTCTAATGAGATTACTTTGCTTAAAGAAAGAATAGACTCATTAGGAATTGTTTTAAAAAATTGTGAGTTTGATAAGAAGAAGATAGAGGCCATGTTTCCTGAGAAACAAGCCCCTAAGAAAAATGTTCACCATGCTCATGCTCATGTTCATACCACACAACCTTTACATCATGGCAAACCCTCAAAGCATGCTCACACTTCACACACACATCATGCATTCATGTATGGAAGAGTTTCTCATGTTCACATTGTGGGCGGAAAGGACACTTAGCCAATTTTTGCTATGATAGACTAAGTGCATCTTATCATAATGTTTGGGTTCGAAACACTAACTTTCAAGGACCTAAGAAAGTTTGGGTACCAAAGTCAACAATTTTGTTAAATGATATAGGTACCTTCCAAAGCCCAACGACGTAGAGGATTGTGGTATCTTGATAGTGGTTGCTCAAGGCACATGACTTGGGACATCAACAACTTTGCAACCCTATCAAGATACCATGAAGGTGGCACCGTCACCTTCGGAGATGATGCCAAGGGTAAAATCATCGGTATTGGTAATGAAAACTCGGCACATCCCCTTTAATTGAGAATGTAGTTTTAGTTGATGGACTCAAGCATAACCTCTTGAGTGTTAGTCAACTTTGTGATAAAGGTTTTGATGTTGTTTTTTGATCATGTAGTTTGTAAAGTTATTGATAGAATTTCTAATACTTGTGTGTTTTTCGGTTTTCGTGAAAGTAATGTTTATATGATAGATATGTCTAATATGTCTTGTAATATTACTTGTTTAAAAGCCCTCGATGACGACTCTTGGTTGTGGCATAGAAGATTAGGCCATATTTCATTTGACCATATATCTAGGTTAAACACAAAGGAAATGGTGAAAGGTATTCCTTGTTTGAGTTTTAAAAAGGACCGAGTTTGTGACGCATGTCAATTTGAGAAACAAACTAAGTCTTCTTTCAAGTCAATTAAGGATATTATGACATCACGTCCTTTGGAGTTAATCCATATGGATCTATTTGGCCCTACACAAACCAAAAGTTTAAGTGGGAATAGATTTGCATTTGTTTTGGTTGATGACTTTTCACGATTTACTTGGGTTTTCTTTCTTGAACACAAAAATCAAGCTTTCTCATATTTCCAAACCTTTAAGAAAGAGTTGAAAAAGAAAAAGATGTTTCGATTTTAAGAATAAGAAGTGATAGAGGAGGTGAGTTCATTAACCTACCATTTACCACTTTTTGTGAAGAACATGGAATTAAGCATGAACTTTCTTGTCCTTGAACTCCACAACAAAATGGAGTAGTTGAACGGAAAAATCGAACTTTACAAGAGATGGCTAGGACAATGCTAAGTGAATATGGTCTACCACATTATTTGTGGGCCGAGGCCGTTAATACATCATGCTATATATCAAATCGTGTTTTCTTGTGTAAAAATACTTCAAAAATTTCTTTTGAAATGTACTTTTCTAGAAAACCAAATGTTTCATATTTCAAGGTTTTTGGATGTAAATGTTTTATTTTAAATACCAAAGATAATTTAGGTAAATTTGATGCTAAAGCTTATGAGGCAATTTTTGTTGGTTATTCCAATACAAGTAAGGCTTATAGAATCTTCAATAAATCATCTTTGACTATTGAGGAATCTATACATGTTAAGTTTGAAGAATCTAACTTGTTTGTTAAGAATGTTGTAGAAATAGATGCTTTGGATGAAGGCTTGGAGAAAGCGACCTTGGAGGATACTACTACTATGGGAGACAAGCCAAAGGATGATGAAGGAAGTGAAGCTAAGGTAGAAGAGGCTCAAGGAAATGAAAATCAAACAAATGAAGTGGAGCCGACTCAACAACTTCCAAGGGTTGGAGATACAATCCTCATCATCCCAAGGACCTCGTCATAGGTGAAGTATCAAAAGGGTAACCACTCGCTCTAAACTTCATGATTATTGTGGTCATTATGCATTCATTTCTCATGTTGAACCCAAGAACGTCCTCGAAGCCGAGGCCGATTCATATTGGTTGCTAGCTATGCAAGAGGAACTCAATCAATTTGAGCGCAACCAAGTTTGGCACCTTGTTCCTAGGCCCCACGATAGACCAACAATTGGTACTAAGTGGATCTTTAAGAACAAGTTGGATGAATCGGGTAACGTTGTTAGGAATAAAGCTAGGTTAGTTGCCCAAGGTTACACCCAAATCGAAGGAATCGATTTTGAAGAAACCTTTGCACCCGTAGCACGGCTTGAAGCCATACGGATGACACTAGCATTTGCCTCATATAAAGATTTTAAATTGTTTCAAATGGATTTTAAAAGTGCTTTTCTAAATGGTTTTATTGAAGAGGAGGTGTATGTTGAACAACCCCCCGGGTTTGTTGATCCTACACATCCGGATTTTGTGTTTAAATTAGATAAAGCTCTTTATGGTTTAAAACAAGCCCCTAGGGCTTGGTATAAAAGACTTTCTTCATTTTTGATTTCGAATGGTTTTAAGAAAGGTAAAATTGACACAACATTGTTTACAAAACATGTAGAAAATGACATTCTTATTGTGCAAATATATGTAGATGATATTATTTTTGGTTCTACTAATGAATCTCTTTGCCAAGCTTTTGAATCATGCATGAAGGATGAATTTGAAATGTCTATGATGGGGGAGCTCAACTATTTCCTTGGACTCCAAATCAAGCAAAGGAAGGATGGGATCTTCATCAATCAAGCCAAGTACACAAAGGAACTCATTAAAAGGTTCGGGCTTGAAGGATCCAAAGTGAGCAAAACTCCCATGGCAACAACTACTGAGCTTGATAAGGATGAACAAGGTAAAAGTGTAGACATTAAGCTTTATCGTAGCATGATTGGTAGTTTATTGTATTTGACGGCTAGTAGGCCGGATATTATGTTTTCCGTTTGTCTTTGTGCACGTTTTCAATCTTGTCCTAAAGAGTCTCATATAATTGCGGTTAAACGCATAATTAGATACCTTAAGGGCACTATTGAAATGGGTTTGTGGTATCCGAAAACCGGACTATTTGATATGAAGAGTTTTTCGGATGCCGACTATGCGGGTTGTAGGGTAGATAGGAAGAGCACAAGTGGAACATGTCAATTCCTAGGTAATTGTCTTGTATCTTGGTCTTCCAAAAAGCAAAATTCGGTAGCCCTTTCAACCGCCGAGGCGGAGTATGTTGCGGCCGGAACTTGTTGTGCACAAGTTCTTTGGATGAAACATACTCTCCTTGACTATGATTTACACTTTGATCATGTTAAAATATTTTGTGATAATACTAGTACTATTCACATGACAAAGAATGCAAATCAACATAGCAAAACCAAACACATTGACATTAGGTATCACTTTCTTAGAGATCATTATAAGAAAGGTGATATTGATATTGATTATGTTTCTACCGATTTTCAACTTGCCGATATTTTTACTAAACCTCTAGATTATGCTAGATTTTCATTTATTTGTGGTGAGTTGAATGTTTGCATTATGGATTCTTAAAGAAAAATTTCTTTTGTTTTGTTTGTTTAACCCTTTTTGATGTATGACAAAAGGGGGAGAAAAAGTATAAGTTTGTTTGTTGTTTTGTTTGTTTATGGTGTACTACTTTGATGTATTTGAGTTTTTGATGTAACTTATGTGTTTCCAATGCCTTATGTATTTAGCTCTTCATTGACTTTTTTTTGATACATAGCATTATTTGAGGGGGAGCTTTCCAAGGCTCTTCTTCCATTTTTGTTTAAATAACCTATATGTTTTGTCATCATCAAAAGGGGGAGATTGTTGGCCCAAGGTTACAATCACCCTTTTTAGTGTGTTTTGATGATTACAAAATATATTAGTTATTTGTACTAATATTGTTTATTGGTTAAGTGTGTTTCAGGGATCTAACTCATCTAGAAGGTTTATTCCCTATAAGCAAATGTTTTGGACTCAAGTCAACTCAAATTGGGCTCAAGGATCAAGTGTTGAAGACCTTATGGTGAAAAGCCCTCTTGAAGAACTTGAAGTCTTTAGAATCATTGTAGGAATAGAATGTTAAAGTTTGAGTGTTGGATATTGGCTCTAGGATACACATACACATTTGGTTTTGTTAAAATGTGAGTCTTGTATTTAAGTTTTCATGTTTTAAATTTGGTTTCATGTCTTAGTAGATATTTACATGACCCTAAGTTTTACAAAATAAATATCATGTTTAGATCATGTTTATATACTCCTACTAGCATGTTACTTAAGTTTGTTCAAACCCAAAACTATTTTACAAAATTTTCTAAGTCAAAAAAAAATACTGTTTTTTTTCCTGTTTCAGGCTGACCGGCCGACCGGCCCGGTCAACCGGCGCCAGTGCCAGGACGTGCACATTTGTGCACGTCTGTCGGTCGACCGCCCCGGTCGACCGACTGTGAGCAGTTGCTCTCGGGTTTTCTGGGTTGACCGCCCCGGTCGACCGCCAGAAGACCCGAGCCAACGGCTCTTTGCCAGCTGAGCTGGCGGTCGACCGGCCCGGTCGACCGCCAAGCCTGCAAATGCCCAACGGCTCTTTCCTCTTTTGTGCAATTCTGAAATCTGTTTTCCAGATTACTTTTTGGCAGACTTTTTCAGGGTTTGCCAGTTCTTTTTCAGAGCAAATAAGGTCTAAATAAATTGTTTTAAACCTATTTCTCTCCCTATAAATAGAGGAGAAGACTCTCTTACAATATACCAAGAAAAATCCTCAAGTTTTCAAAGTTTTCAAAGAGAAAAGAAAAGTGTTTAAGCTCTCTATTTTCAACTCTTTCTTGAGCTAGTTTTCAGTTGTGTTCCCTTGCAAAAATCATCTCTACAACTGAGTTTTTCTCACTACACTTCATAGAGCCAAAAATCTCTAACTCATTCTATAGTGAAGTTGTAAAAGAGTGAGAGTGTTGTAAAAGAGTTTGGTGATCTTGTTGTGATCACTCTTGTTCTTATGATCTTCTTGTTCATGTGGAGACACCTCTTCGGTAGAGGTTATTGTACTTGGTGGAGCTCGGTGCTCGGGTCTTCGGTAGACCGTTGTAATCGTCCTCGGTGGATAGTGGAAACCCTTCACGGAGGTGAAGGCGGGGAGTAGAGCGGTGGCTCGAACCTCGAAACAAACATCTTGTGTTTGCGATTGCCTTGTGTTCATTTTTGCTTTAAATTTCTCTTGCACTCTATTGCTTTCAATTACTTGCTTGAGATCTAGTTTTATTTCCTTGTGCTATTACTTGTGATACTTGTGATACATCTTGTGTGCATTTCATCATTGCATTTTATTCATACTTTGTTCGATCAATTCTCATACAACAAGGTTGCATTGCGCACTTCTAACCCATTCAAGGGGAATTGGGAGGAAGGAGTTCAGAACCTCTCACGGGGTATTCGGCTCTTAGTCTTGTTTTGAGAGATCGTTGCATTATTCATCCATCTTAGTTTTAAAAAGATTGTTAGATTAGCAATAACACCTATTCACCCCCCCCCCCTCTAGGTGTTTTTCATGAAGAAGAAGACCCTAAATCACTATTTAATGGGTAATTAAAGACCTATAAAGATAGCCATTAACTTAGGAGGGTGATTCTGTCAAAATCAGGGACCCAAAACCCAAAACTGGGACTTGCAACCGACATGGGACAGACGGGACAACGCGCAGAAGAAAGCGCCACGCGCGCGGCGCTAGAAGAGCCGCGTTTTCACGGCCATACGGGCGCGGTCATGCCCGTAATTTGGGCCAGGGTTTGTCCCCTGGCCCCCTTCCCCTGGTGCCTATAAATATCCCTGGGGTTCTTCTTCAGGGAGATATACAGAGAGTAGTATAGTTTTAGGATAGTTTCATCTCCATTGTGTAGTTTAGAGTAGTTTTGTTTAATTTTTCTTCTTCTTCCTCTTTGTATTTTTCATTTCTTTTAGATCTTGTAATAGGAGAGAGAGTGGTATATGGTTGGAAAGTAAGAGTTCTTGTAATAGAACTTGACAATCTATGAAAGGTTCTCTCTTTATCTCTCTTTATTTTCTTCTCTCTAACTCCTTTTACATGTTTAGCTAATTTTCTCTCATGGCAACTAACTACTAACCACTAACTTGCTAACTTTTTATTTGATAATCCACATGAATCTAATAGCCTCTATTTGGCCTTGCTCTTGTAAGAGCCATTGATGGCTCATGATGATGGATCTAACACTCAACTCTCTAACAAGCTAACATTACTTTACTCCATACTTACACTTGTTTAGTTTGATGATTTAAGTGTACCTTGCTCTTGTTTTGTTGAGTTGGATGTGATGAGTTAACATATGGGTCATGTTTTGAAAAGCTCTTGAATCAAGGACTAGTGATGGCAATGATACATGTGAGGCAACTATCACTAAGAGGTCAGCATGTTGGTGGAGCCATTAGTAGTTAGAAGCCATTAGTTTTTTTTCTTTTTCACTTTGTTTTAAAAATATCAAAAATCACAAATATCTTCTTTTTTATGTTTCCTACTTCTTCGTGTTTCACAGTACTTCTCTTTTCCATTCTTTGTTTTCCTTTTTTTTCATTCTTTAAACATTGAAGAACTTTTAATACAAACGTGAATCAACATGTAAAGCTTCTATCACCTCCCATCTTTCTGGATTCAACTCGTTTTAGCCTCTATACTATAATGAAAGTATCGAGGAAGCCAAAGCACACACACTTTAACTCTTGATTTCAAAATGATACTTTTCGTGCACAATTTCCCCCGATCACACACATATATCCACATCTGAGTAAAGCATGATTGTTATTGGAAACCAACAGGGGTATCAATTGACAATATTTACAGTAGGTCCCATGCATGCTGGGACTACGGTCCAGGGTGTTCCATTGCTGGAGTACGGAATCAGCCGCAAAGTGTATAGGAGAATCTTGTAGGATGCCCTTTTCAAGATGGTACTAAGAAGGAGGGAGCCAGCACTCCCCTAGGTCACTGTAGGTTCTCCGGTCGAATTAGAAGTTTTAGTTGCACAATATATCTAATACTACTGTAAACACAAACATATATTGATATCCGTAAGTTTTCCCGACTTGATGTAAGTTGTCCCATTTTATAATTTATTAGATAACTATCAGATTATGGAATGAGCAGAAACAAGTAAGGTATCAGGAGTACAAGTGTATCAGGAGTACATTTGTACTGGAATATATAAGAATATATCAAGGTGTCAGGTCATCATTCCCGTTATCGTGATAATTATAACAGTCAGGTATGTCATGCTGGATGTCAGGTGATAGCATGGTAGGGGGTGATATTAGACAGGTGACAGAGACAACAATGTAAATGTTTGCACAACAAGTAAAAGCGCGTCAAATGATGTAGGAAAACAGTACCGATATAAGAGATCGGTACGAATACTAGAATATCATGCAGGCTCAGGAAAATAGTATTAGTAAGACTGCAAACTCTTCATAAGCATTAATAGAAGAATAGATAAACTGTCAAGAAGGCAAATAGCAGGCAAGCGAACATCCAAGCGGGGCTAAGCAAGCTGGAGGCGCGGACATCAAACAGTGTTTAATCACTAGAGCGCTTGACGGAGCTACTACTGGAATGACTCTGCTTAAAAGGCGAGTCTAAAATCCGGCATAGCTCCACCTAGATGAATCTAGCGATAAAGTAGTGAGTGCTAAGCTTGCCTATCTGGCGGAGCATGAGAGACCTGACAGTCTAAGTGCATTCCTCTTTTAAGTAAGTGGGCGAGAGCCCGAGGTCTAGAGTACGCCCGGGGTCTAAGCACACTCTCGGTAGCTACCACGAAACCCATATGGTGCAAGGCCTAAAACCAATTAGGTAGCCATTGCGGGAGTGGGCAGAAACCCAGAGTCAGTATAATGGTACCTGCACTGTTAGTACCACGCATGCATACAATATACGTAATAAGAACTAGACTATTGTGGAGTAGAAAAGCCCGGAGGCTGAGTGTAAATCCTGGAGGCTAAACGACCATGAAGGGTCGGCCACTCATGATATAAAAGCAGAAATAAAACACAGCACAGACATGGTATATGTACAGAAAATAAACTACCCTAGTACAAATATTCGTCACATGCATATACGTGTATGATTCTCGGCACTCGGCCAGATACAAATATAAGGGTTCAACTCAATACAAAATATGAATACAATTCCAAAATACATAATAAAATACATAGTCGACCCGATGAAGTGGGAAAACCCAAAATGAGCGAGGACACTTGACTAAATCTTCAAAAAAGCCGCGAAGTCCCAGAGTTTCAAAACACATGCACGCCACCAATATTTACATTTAAAATATCTATTTAGAGAGATAATTAGAGAGAGGAGAGAGAATCTAGAGAGAGACAGCAAGAGAGGGGAGAGCTAGAGAGAAAGGGTTCTAGAAAGAGAAACAGAGAGAGCTAGAGAGAAAGGTTCTAGAGAGAGAAAATTAAGAAAAGAGAAATAAATTTAGAGAGAGAAATAGAATTAGAGAGAGAGGACAGAGGAGAGAGAGATAGAGGGAGGACAAGTGAGAGGGGCTCTGCCCCCTCTCTACTCACCCAGCCAGGGCCTAAGGCCGTGGCTCGTAGGCCAGCGGCGCTAGGGGGCGGCGCCGGCCACCACCGGGCAGGGGTGGCCGCTCGCCACACCAAAAAAAGAGGGAGAGGAGAGTGGGTGGTGATGGTGTTGGAGAATTAGAAGGTGATGGTTATGACTGAGTTGAAGAAATTTGAGATGGAGTGATGAAGGAGATGGTGGTTGTTGGACAAGGAATTTAAGGAAAGGAAGTGGGAGGAGGAGATGGTGGCATCGAGTGGTGGAGCTGGCTATGGCTCACCGTGGATGGAGGTGGGAGCATTGGTCATGTGGAGCGGGAGAGGTAGAGAGAGATGAAATTGAGAGGAGAGTGATAAAGGAAGAGAAGGGGAAAGAAATTGAGAAAGAAAGAGAGAGTTTATGAGGGAGAGAGAAGGAATTTGAAAGGGGGTTGGTCCCCTACGCGCGTCGCCAACCAAGGAAGAATGAGGGAAGAAGATGAAAAGAGAGAAAGAAAAAAGAAAGAAAAGCAGGAGAGAGAGGAGGAGATATTTTGAAGGGGGTTATTTTGTGGTATAGAAAAAAAGAAAATAAAAAGGAAAGAAAATTAAAAGAAAAGAGGAAAAAGATGTGGAGGAGATAAAGAGAAAAGAAAAGAGAAAGAAAAGAAAATATCTGGATAGATATCCCAGATCTAGGAAAATTACCAAAAATAGCTAAAATGCTGGAAAAATAGAGTAACCCTAAGGTCTTCAAAAATTATCAAAAATAATAAATATTATTTTAAGATTCACGGAGAATCAGATTTCAGAAATTCAATCTTGGTTTCAAAATAAAAATTTTGGAATCTACCGGTGATGTTGGTGGACACCAAGTCCAGCCGTTTTGATAAATTCAGAAAAATCTTCAAAAATACATTAAGATAAAAAATGTGATTCTAAAAAATAATATGAAAGCGAATTTTAGAAATTCAACTCTATTTGTAAATTAAATTTTTAGAATCGACCAGTGATATTTGTCGACATCGATTTTGAAGATTTTGCAATTTACTTCAAAAATTTTTAAAAATCATGAAAATTTAAAATATTAGAAAATAATGTTTGAAACTGAAATTAATCAATATAACTACCAAAAAGACCTAGGATCAGATCCCGGTTCAGACTAGGGTTGACTCTGAGTCAACGAATTTGGATTCAATGCAAAACGATCGCATAAATATTCATAAAACAAAAACAAATACATGAAGTAATTCAAAAAATATGATCGAGAATCTGAATACGTAACTAATTACATGTTTCAGGAGTGGGGTGTTACATTGCTGAACAGAGTGCATCTGTTCGGCAGTGCATGGTCGAACATATCAAATATGTTTGGCCGTGCACGTCTGAACAATGCATTATGTTCGGCCTAGCACTACCAACAGAGCGATTATGTTCGACCTTTCTCGGCCGAACAGAGCGCATATTCTCGGTGGTTAGCTGCTGAACAACATAGATACATCACAACAAAGAAGTGTTTGGCTACACAGAGCCCATTCTCTGTCAATTGATTAAAAAGGTCATACTTGGCTAAACAATGTCATTATCATTACACAATATATATTTCAGTCAATTGATATTGTACAACCATCTGTATCACTGCTAAACAAATTCGATTACATTTGCAAACATTTGTCATAAAAGTTATCCCATCCTTCAGCAATTGAAAATCTTTTTTCGTGCCACTTATACAAAACTAGGTGTATTAGATGACCATTGCTTAGGAATACCGTATGTAAAAGTTTCTCATTAATATCTGGATAAATTGCACACTATAAAAATATTAACTAAAAAGTAACCAACCTCAATGAAATAGTTGTTACTGACAAAACCAATCGCAATATTTTTGCGTGCAGTAGAGGGATTGGCTCAGTCCTTAGAAGTAAGAAGGTGAGTGACTGATGTAATGACAATAATAGTAAAACTACATTGTAGTGAGATAATATGAGATATCCATTTTTTGCATCCATCCAATGGTCATACGATACTCCACCCTCGAAATATTCAGCAAATGTCTGATCTCCTCCAAACGCTCTACACTACCAGACACTTTTATATAACTGTGCGTAGACATACGTTTCTGTAAGTAAGTCACGTCTCACTTGAGCCCATCTGTCCTCACTAATGCCAAGCATATTGGCAATCACTCGAAATCCACAATTTTCATCAGCTTGGACGTCCTTCATATGTATAATGAACGGTCGCATTGGTCCAGAAAATTGTGTTAAGTAATCCAACCTCAAAGATGAATGCCCCCTTACAACCTACAGATATAGGGGTTAACAATATAATAATTACTCGAAAATATATTAAAGCGACATGTATACAACATAATACCTTTTCCTTTGGCCTTCGAAAAAATTAGGTGCTTGATTGGTTCAAATTTCTCTAAGTGGGCGTCAGACAACTATCTTCTGCGGATGATACTTCCTTGAATTTAAAGGGTATACGACGGGTTGATGCTTCTATCTTCGAAAACACGCTTATTACGTTTTTCGAATCTTCACCTCGGTTCAATAAGGGATGAAGTAGTTGGTGTCACCTACTCTCGTAATCTTTAAGCTTTCAGATTTTTTTTCTAACACAAAAAATGCTGATTTATCATATCTAATTCTTCTGCCAAACGGCTGTCGAGATCATCTACCACTTCAGGATTAATGGGTGCTGGTAGAAAACCTATATGGTTTGGTTCAGTATATATCGATATAATCTAAGGGGATGGACATGTTGGCTCTATCATACTCAGCCAGCTCATGTGCACATGGTAGGCCTTGCGTCTTTCTCAATAATCATTTATAACCTTGGCGACCACACAAATAGTGTTATTTTTTTTTATTCTTTCATAATTTTTTTCAATGCCCCAACAGAAACAAAGCCACGTAGAAGCTTGAATTGGGATGCCTTAAAGTTGTGTAATACAATATTAATATTCTTCTCAAAAGAATCATTTATCTTAGTGTGCTGCAACTCCAACAATGCATGTATCTTTGCCCAATTACTATCCAAATTTTCAAGAGATGAAGAAAGGTATGTGTACTCTCAGCACGGTATGATGTGGTATTCCCAAGATGCATTACTGTGTCAGTCCAAAATGCGACAAAATGTTCTTATACTTCTATCCAAGTAATCTTCACGTATGCAAGTACTTGAGGGAAATCATGAAAATCATCATTTAGCCGACCAAATAATTGATCACAGTCCTCCTCACTTTCAGCCATCACCAACATATTCCATGAAGCCATGATAGATCACCTCTCTTTTGTGTCAAAAATTTTCTTGCATTGAGCAACAATATTTTCCTTATATGCCATTCGTATAAGAAATGACGAGAGGTAGGGATATTTTCTCTATGGCATTCATGCAAGCCAA
>JAVJIF010020126.1:25000-71621 GCA_038442645.1 Agave tequilana | reverse complement strand
CTATATGTAACTCCTTGTTTACGTCTTCCTTATTGATGATTTTTAGCAAGTCTTGATTTTCATGCTTATTAGGATTAAATGCAATAATTATTAGACTTGTGATATACATATTAGTATTTGAGATATATCAAGCTTATATGGATCATATCTTTGTGTTCTCAATTGTTATTAGCTATTATGTATATCCTAGTGTTGATAATACTTGTATTTATGCTAATGATTATATTGTTTATTTATCATGTTATAATGTTTTTATGCTTCATGTTTTGATTACATATTTAGATGTAACCTTCCATTAAAACTAGTACTATACTTGTACAATTAGTGAATTACACTTGATTATTGTGTTTGGGTGCTTCATTACTCATGTGTACTCATTACGTTTTTTTGTATAACCTAGTTTTATGATTCTTACATTTACACTTATATTCTTTATTGTTTTTATATCACTTTTATACATATTTTTTTGAAAAATATGTTTAGCTTTATATATACGTAAATTTTGTCAAAACGTTAGATATACATGTTCTATCCTTGAGTCACTTATATTAATGTCATATACTTTTTTGAGGACTCATTTTATATTTGGGATAAATATATATGCTTTAGTTTTAAAAAATAATACATATATATGCCTTGAAGTTTAGTTTTGATGATTTCTTATTTAAGAAAAAAGAATTTCTCTTATTTTGATTGAGCTTCCTTGCTTTATTTCATGCTTATGTTTCTTATATGATCTTTGTGTACTCGATATATTTTGTTTACTCATGATTTTGAATTCATGAGAATCTTTGTATTTCATAACTCTTAGAGTGTCAATTATTATGTATTCAACATATTTTCATGAGATATATTTTTATTTTTATTTCTTACTGAGAATTTTGTACTAGCTTTAAATTTTTTTTAAAAACTAGTTTCGTATTCTTCAATTTGTAGTTTTCAAACTATGTTTAAAATATTTTCAAATCATATCTTGAAAATCCTACCTTCAAGGGAGCTTGTGTTGGCCCAGAGGCTCTTCACTCTAGTTTTGATGATGATTAACTCATGTAGTGATATAATTTACTAATAATCTGTGATATTTAGTTCAGATAATTGACAAGTTATTAGTAGGTGATTAGCTTCAACAAAGAGTTTTGGAGCTTTCACATGTTGATTCAAGAGCTCGAGCGTCAAGATTGCATCTAGCACTCGGTTGGAGTCAAGCTCGTTGGATCGTGTTGGATCGAGTCGACTTGGAGAAGGAGAGTTCTACAAGAAAAACATCGGTTTGTTTAGTTTAGGTTGTTTAGATCTTGTGTAAGATTAGATAGTGTTGACCTGCTCAAGTCACAATACACACACAAATTTAAATGTTGGTTTTGGTTTTTGGTTTAACCAATATTGGATTTCATCTCAAAAACATAGATATATATCTTATATGTATATGGATTCTATCCATATACAATATGCTTCAAAGTTGTTTCAATATCATGTTTTTGTATTTACATGGCTTAAAAATCAGATTTCCATTTCAAAGTTGGTTTTTGAAAAATATCGATTTTTTTTTAAAGCCTAAATTCAATATCACAAAAATGGTTCAAATCATTTATAATATGTGTTGATTTCTATCACATATATTTGTATTTCAAAGATCTAACAAGAACATATTTTTGTGGAATTTATGTGATTTATGGGATTTATTTGATAATAAAAAAGCCAAGTTTTTAATCCCTAAATAACTAGACCTGGCCTTCTGCTGGTCGTCCGCTGCAGAAGTTGGTCGACCGGTCCGGTCGACCGACGTGCACGGACGTGCACGCCAGCTTGGGCTGGTGGATTGAAATCACCTAGAGGGGGGTGAATAGGTGATTATGCTAATCAACGCACAAATTTAAAAAATGAGATGATGCAACGATCACTCAAAGTAAGATTAGAAGCCGAATAACCCGTGAAGGGCTCTGAACTCCTTCCTCGTGATTCCTCTAAATAAGAGTTTGAGGTGCACAATGCAATCTTTTTGTGAGAGTATAGATCGACAATATAAGAAAGAATGAATAGAAAGTAAACAACACAAGTAAACCAATCGCAAACACAGAGATTTGTTTCGAGGTTCGAGCACCCAGCTCTACGTCCCGCCTTCACCCAGAAGGATTTTCGATCCACTAGAACTTCCACAAAGGATTACAACCATTAGGGAGTACCAACTCCTCAATCACACTCATCTAGTGCAGAGGTAGTGGAGCCACAAATACAATAATCACTTGGTGATCAAAAGACCACAAACTCTCTTTTGAAAAACTTTTCTTTACAAAAACCCTAGAGAATAATATATAAGATTGAAGCTCAAGGTTTTGTAAGTGATATAAAAACAGAAGAGAGATTTTAAGAACCAAAAACTTTTAGGAAACTTTTGAAAATAATAGCCCAAAACTTAAACAAAAACTCTTTCTCAAGAAAACTCAAAACTTTTGATCTTTGAATTTTTGTTGTGAAAACCTCTACCCTTATGACCCCTTTATATAGGATTTAGGAAGAGTAAATATAGAAAACTTTTACTTGAATAAAAGAGGAAGAAATTGACCTTCTAATACAGCTAACACGTTTTTTTAAACTTAAACACATTTTAAAAACATGTTAAAAATCAGCCTCCAGAAAATTAGCCATTACTGCCAATCTGGCAGATTGGTCAACTTTAAGCCTATGTTTTAGCCTGTAAACGTCCGAATTCAGAATTAGGTATATAGGAAATATTTATAAATCTTTAAGTCTTCTTGTTAATGCAACTGGAATCAACTCAATATAAATTTTTATTAGAAAGTTATCAATAAAAAACTGACAGGTGTCAAATCAAAAACTGTAAGCTGTTTTCAGAACAAGAATAGAGTTCAACCAAATATTTGATATCTTTAACATTTGAATCTGAAAATGGTTATGAACAATAAATTTAGATCTGAAAGTTATATTTGAAATGCAAGTTAAATCATGTTATTTGAATATAAAAATAAAAAGTTATGATAACAAATATAAAAGGGTGTCAAGTAGATCAGCAGAACTAAAACTGGTTCAAATCTAAACCCGATATATGTACTTGAAATCCAAAACCGGTTAAACTAAAAACTAAACGAATTGAATTTGTGTGTGTGCATTTGAGCTTCAAATGTATATACTATTCTTTAACAAAATAAACTATATGAGTCTACAAGCAGGAGTCTCTGATAGTTGAAGTTGAGCAACGTTTGAGCTAGACCCTAATCACCATGCTTGGGAACTCTTGAGCCATCAATACCTGTATCAACCTGAAATTCATTCTTTAACTTCTATTAGTACAAATAGCTTTTATATGGTTTGTTATCATCAAAACACATAACATGGGGATTATAACCTTTGGGCCAATAATTTTCCCCTTTTTGATGATGACAAAACATATAAGCTGTAAAACAAAATATAGGAGGGAGGTAAAAGCTCCCCTCAAATGATGCTCTATTTTATTAAGTATAAAATGATGAACCACACACAACACACACACACACACACACACACATATATGGGGTTACTTTACCTCAGCCTGCAGGCTGAGAGAGTTTCTCAGCCGGCGGGACGTGGCTGAATATATGCCACACATCGGCCGCAGCGTGTTGGCGCCAAAAAAAATCAAAAAATCCGCCTAAATAATCGTGAAACAAATTGACAAAAATACCCCTTTTTTAATTCTAAAGTGAAATAAAGTCATGAACAAACAAAATTTCAGTTAAATATATCTACAGTTATAAAATTCGTAATTTTAATACATCAAAAATATAATTAAAAAAATTGGATCAATATAATGTAAAATAAGCAGAAGCATTGAAATTTTAAAAACATGCCATGGTCGCAGACTTATACAATATAACAACTGCGACACAGTCGCAGTCACTAGTCGCACTCATAGTATAACAAAATGTTTTTATGCGACCTAATACAATATAATTTCAATTTTATATGACAACTGCGACACAGTCGCAATCACTAGTCGCAGTCATTGTATAACAAAACTTCTTTATATAACATCTGCGACCCTAGTCGCATTCTATCGTACAACAATGCGACCTCCTTCAGTATTGTGACCAAAGTCGCAATCTTCTTTCCCATGCCTTATGTAAAAGATTTTTAATATGCGACTAGGGTAGATTAGCCATGCGACCCTGAGATCAATTCGCATATATCAAATCTTATAAAAATTATTATATAATTACACTAAATTAAATGAAGTAATTAATATTCTTTCTACCATGATACAACAACAGTCTAGAAAAAAGAGATGCACTAATGTTAATCTCGAGAAAGGAAAGATGTGCATCATACGTAATCTAAAGGTATAGGCAAACAATTCTATAAAAAGTTATTTGTACTTCATGTATTAAACCTCTGGAAAAAAAAAAGAACTCTTCGGATTCTCCCGCAATAAATCTTCAATTAAATATTTAATTTTTTACCACTTCTTACCATACTCAACCATCACCTGTAACAATTATTATTACTATTCATGTTTTTCCACAATATTGACCTTTATATAATGCTTGTTACTAATATATTATCTCATACCTAAAAACTATATTTTTGCTCTTACTTTCAATTTGATTTCAAAAACTTCTAAAAAAAATTCATTCTTGAATCATGTCTTCCCCATCTTTCCTCTGAACACCAAGCTCTGATACCAATTGTAAGTTCACCTAGAGGGGGGGTGAATAGGTGATGGCTAATCTAATGGTCACTTAATGCCTAATAATGCGGAAGCTAAAACAATTATGACCAAATTAAATCTTTTACACTAAACACCACGTATAACCAAAAAGTGTTGCCGAATTCCTCGTGAAGGGCTCTGGACAAACTCCTCTAGATTCCCCTTGAATGGGTTGAGGTGCCGCGTTGGCTCTCTTGGTTGAATACAAGTGTTAGCAACAATCCCACGCAAGTATATCAATTAAGCACAATGTATATCAAGCATGTAAATGATAAAGACAATAATTGAATGCAAGATATAACAAGAGACAAAGAGAGAGAGAGAGAGAAGGCAATCGCAAACACAAAGGGTTTGTTTCGAGGTTCGAGCACACTTGCTCTACATTCCCGCCTTCGACACACGAAGGATTTCCACTATGCAAGATCCCAATGGATCTCTCCTCGGTGCCGCAACACCTACAAGTAGGGGTGCCACCGGATACGGATTATTCGCAGATATCCGCATCTGAATCCGCCTCAATCCGGATACGGATATCATTTTTTCTCATCCGTCAATATTCGTATCCGTATCCGTATCCGAAAGGTAGGTGCGGATACAGATATGGTAAAAGTAATATCTTATTCGTATCCGATCCAATATCCGAATGTTGCGTGCTTCATAATGATATCGGTATGGAGAAGACTATTCTTCAATGGAATAGGTATTAAATTTTGATATTTTGAGTTTGTGAAAAAGTAATAGTGAAAAGTATTCGATTCTTATAAGAGCACCACATGATATTTTGAGTATTTCGACATCAACCATGGCATCCGAAACGGCATTTAGCACCGGAGGACGTATAATCTATTGTTATAGAAGTCAAATGACAATAATACGATGAATGCATTGATATGTACACAATAATATCATAGTATGTATCACATTTAATATTGTAGTAGATGAGATAAAAGTAATATAAGTATTTCTATTTAATTTATTTTTAACCATATCCATTTTTAACATATCCGATTAGTATCCGCATCCGATCCGCTGTATCCGATTTATATCTGATATCCGATTTTGGCAGATACGGATATCATTTTTTCACATCCGCCAATATCCGCATCCGTATCCGAAGGTTGGGTGCAGATATGGATATGATAGAGGTAATATCCGATCCGTATCCGATCCGATGGCACCCTACCTACAAGCCCTCGGACTCCCTAGTCCCGTACACACGCAAGCTCACTAGCTCGCCGAGGCCGCACCTCGAACCAAAGAGTTCACAACCGAACTCCAAACCACCACGAGCACACTTGCCCGTCTCCTCAAAGTACAAGAATGAAATCTTGGTGATCCAACACTTTGATCACCAATGAAAGCTCTCACTACAACACTCCTATAAGATGAATAGACAATGGTTGCTCAAGTGTCTGTGTGAGAAAAGTAAGGATTGAAACTTTGGTGAAAAACTCAAGAAATCTCTTTTAACACACTCTAAATAAAACTCCCTTATGATTGGAAGTATTAGCACTCAATTTTGTGGAGAAAAACTCTTCTGAAAGAATAGGAAAAACTGGCTCTAAAGGTCTCCAAAATCTTGGCTCAAAACAATGACCAAACCCCCAAATTTATAGGCCAGAAAAATATAGCCGTTGGGGTCTGTCAGGCCTGCCGTCGACCCGAGCGTCGACCGCCAACGGTCAGAAATCCGACCGTTGGAGCCACGGTCGACCACCCGGTCGATCGAGCAACTGGAGTAGAGAGTCGAACTCTCTGTCGGTCGACCCGTACGGTCGGCCGAACTTTCCAGAGAGCAGAGCTCTCTGGAGCGGTCGACCCGTACGGTCGGCCGTCCTCCAGTGCACAAAGGCGTGCACGTCTGTGCACGTCGGTCGACCCAGCCGGTCGACCGACTTCAGACCAAGTCGACTATACAGTCGACTTGCTGAAGCCTGGAAACTGTTTTCTGGGATTAAAAAGTTAGTCTTTTTGGCTCAAATAAAATCCCATAAAATACTTAAAAAATCTACAAAAATAGTTTTACCAATATACTTTGATATACAAACATGCTTGCACAAAATCAAGGCATGTTATAAAAGATTGGACTATTTTTGTAACTTGGAAATATTTGGCTCATGATAAAAACTGTTTTTCCAAAACAATATTTTTCCAAATCTTCATCAAATACAAAAACAAGATATACTTTTAAAGCATAGTGTGTATGGATATGATCCACTACACAATCAAGATGAAATATCTATGTTTTTGACATTAAGCTCTAAATAAGGTTTTGGTTGAAACATATAACTTTGAATACCAATCACCAAACTATGTTTTTCCAAAATGAAAGTCTTTTCTAAATCTGAAAATTCTTTTATGAAAAGACAATGAAATCAAGAGTGTGTGTGTATATGTACTTGAGCAATCCACCAACTATTCTATCCTTTACATTTTTAACTAAAACAAAAACAAAATCTTATACCTAGACACAAGTCTTGATCTTGAAGTCTTCCCTGAAGTCTTCTCATCTTCTTGACTTGGTCCAAGCTTGATCCAAAAGCTCCTTGGATCACACCGTGCTAGCTCCAAATCTTGACATTTTATCTTTTGTTGAGCTATGCACCTACTAGGATCTTGATAATGAATCTGTCACTAATTAAACACAAGATCATTAGTAAACATAACTTCATGAGTTGATCATCATCAAAACTAGGGTGATGGGCCTTTGGGCCAACAATCTCCCCCTTTTTGATGATGACAAAACTTATTAAGTTATATATGCATGGATTAAAGTAAAACTTCAAAGAAGCTTCCCCTTAACTCATGCATAGACATAAATAATAATATATGACAATGAAGCTCATAAATATGTATGCAAGTATGGAGATAAAACATGCAACACGCATAAATCAAAATCTTTTTCTCCTATTTGCAATACAAAAATATATGCATAAACATAAATCTTACTCAACCATGCATATAAACTCAAAATCTTTCTCCCCTTTTTGTCAATCATCAACAAAGGGGTAAAAACAAAATCATCAAAATTTTCTCCCCCTTTTTGTTATAAACAAAGAGATCAATAAGGGGTAAAACAAATATATCAATAAAAAGTTATATGCGATATACATTCATGAAGAGGAAGACGCTAAGTTAGCTTCCCTACACATATACATTACATGAAAGAGGGATGACAAGCCCTAATTCACATAACGTATAATATGTAATGCATAAGAGAAAATGTGAAGCTCCCCTACACACGTGTATCCCATAAAGAAGAGATGTCAAGCTCCTCAATACTAGATACACTCAACATGAATCTATATGTAGAAGAGATGTTAAGCTCTCCTTGCATATAGGCCATATAAATCAAAATTTTTGAAATTTTCTTATAAAACAAATTTTGAAAAGGTATCAGAGCTCTTGTAAAACAATCAAATTTTAAGATACCAAAAGTAAATAATCATTATTGTAAAACATATTGATACTAATTGAAATTTATAATTACTTTGACATTGAAACACATTGATACCAATTTAAATAATGATCAATTTTTTTTTAATAAACTTTGTGCTTTTAAATATGAATACCAATTGTAAAGTAAGCACAAAAAAACATCATATATATATGTATGATAATAGAAATTGATATAGAAGGCATACATATATATAAAAAAAAACTTATGAGTATACAAAATATATCAATTGAGATACCAAATGAAATTATGATACCAATTGAAATAAAGAAGTGAAAATAGTGTATAACTCATAACCTTTACCTCCCAATCATGGTACAAGTTAAAAATGATTTTCACTATAAAGCATACTTGAACATGATCTCCCATCCATCCGACCATAGATGGTAGGGGTTTTCAAAAATAAATTTGAAAATAGTATAGCATGAAAATCACTACCAAATGAAGAATAATTAACTAGTTAAAGATAATTTTTGAAAAACTAGTTAAAGATCCTTCAAAATCATCAAATCATATATTTTTCATGAATCAAGACTGAATACACAAAGTTTTACACTCAAGATCGATTAAGCTCATAAAAGTGTTCATGAATCAAAGTCATGACAAAATAAATAAAGTGTGAGTGGTCAAAAGTCATGTAAGTAGCATTTTCATGAAAATAGACATTGAAGCTCAAAAGTGATCATGTATCAAATTTTTACAAAAACATGAAAAAAAATCATTTTTCAATAAAACAAACAAACTTCTAGGTATATGTATGATTTATCCAATCCTAACAATATATATACATATCCTAAACATAAAAGAGTCTATTAAATGTATTTGCGTGAAGGCAAGAGACTCACGGGTATACATGTATATATATTAGATTTGAATAAAAGATACATATACATGAAGTAAAAGCATGAAAATAGGTAAAACAAGTATAAATGAGGAAATCATCAAAACTAGGCTATACATGTGCATATAGTGGGTACAAATGAGCATGAAGTGCAAACATATATAAATCACGTGTAACTCACTATTCGTACATGTATATATCAAGTTTTGATAAAAACTACATCTAAGCATGTTTTTACCACATGAAGCACAAAACCTAAAACATGAACATGCTATATGATTTCACAAATGAATAAGCATGTACATAAATAAAATGGGAGTTTAGAAATTGTTACCAACTCCAAAACTCCATACATGGTGGTTGTACCACCAAACCTCTTTGATAGCGGTGCATCAAAAATATGTCCATCAAGTCCATGCAACCACCACCAAGGCACCAAATCTCTCACGTCTTGTGAGAGCCCTCACCTACATCAAATACAAAAGGTGGGGACTTTGGTACCCATTTTTCTTGGGTCCTTGGGGGTTAGCTTTGTTGTAAGGCACCCAAACATTTTTATTAGCAAAATTAAAATGATGCAACTTGTCATAACAAAATTTTGCTAAATGGCCTTTGCGGCCACAATGTGTACACATGTACACCTTAGAATGCTTATGTGTGTGAGTATGATCATGATGTGCAACATAAGCATGATGATGAAGATGATGTGCATGAATGTATGGAGTTTGTTTCTTTGAAAACAAGGACTCCAATCTCTTATGATTAAATGCACAATTGATCAAAGTTGAGCTCAAATAATTAATCCTATTTTTCAAAATATTAACTTCATTTTGATCAATAGAAGTGGTGGCATGTAAAGCATGATCAAAAGTCTTTTTCTTTTTAGAAACTTTTTCTTTTTCTTTTTCTTTTTCAAAAATTTTCTTTTTCAAAGACTTATTTTCTTGAAAAACGACTTCCTTTTGTTTTTCCACCAAATCAATCTTATTTTTCAAAGACATATTTCCTTCACATAAATCATTCAATTTAGACATGAGGGAAACATTTCATTTTTCGAAACTTTATTTTCTTCTTCTAAGCATACAATGTTACTTCTAAATGAATCATAATCTATATGCATGCAATCAAGTTTCTTTTTCAAATTTTATTATCTTTCTTAATCATGTCATATTTTTCAAGCAATAATTGACAAAATGTAGAAAGCTCTTCATATGACATGTTATTATCCTCATCCTCGGATTCGGAAGTTACCTCAAGGGGGTTATCCCCTTGGACCATATAGCACAAGTTGGAGGTGTTGCTTCCAACGTTCGAATCGCTCCCCGCATAGTATTGACCTTTTCACCGAGGGAGATGAGGGCATTCCAAACTACAAAAGCCGAATCAAAGTTAGAAACTCTAGATAAATAAACATCATCTAGGGTAGACTTTAAAGCATTAAGGGCTTTTGTATTAGCCTCAATATTCTTACCATCTAAACAATATGCATTATTAGTAGTGGCAAGATAAACATGATAACCTAGGGCTTTGAGGTACAAGGACATCTTCGCCTTCCATATATGGATGTTAAGAATGTCAAACATGGGTGGTGACATGAAGTCCATGGTGTGTATACAAAATATTGTGATTAGCCTAAAATGAGGATCTTTAACTCTAGGTTGTTAGACCCAAATCAGAGTACCAAGCTCTGATACCAATTGTAAGTTCACCTAGAGGGGAGTGAATAGGTGATGGCTAATCTAATGGTCACTTAATGCCTAATAATGCGGAAGCTAAAACAATTATGACCAAATTAAATCTTTTACACTAAACACCACGTATAACCAAAGAGTGTTGCCGAATTTCCCGTTAAGGGCTCTGGACAAACTCCTCTAGATTCCCCTTGAATGGGTTGAGGTGCCGCGTTGGCTCTCTTGTTGAATACAAGTGTTAGCAACAATCCCACGCAAGTATATCAATTAAGCACAATGTATATCAAGCATGTAAATGATAAAGACAATAATTGAATGCAAGATATAACAAGAGAGAGAGAGAGAGAGAAAAGGCAATCGCAAACACAAAGGGTTTGTTTCGAGGTTCGAGCACACTTGCTCTACATCCCCGCCTTTGACACACGAAGGATTTCCACTATGCAAGATCCCAATGGATCTCTCCTCGGTGCCGCAACACCTACAAGCCCTCGGACTCCCTAGTCCCATACACACACAAGCTCACTAGCTCGCCGAGGCCGCACCTCGAACCAAAGAGTTCACAACCGAACTCCAAACCACCACGAGCACACTTGCCCGTCTCCTCAAAGTACAAGAATGAAATCTTGTGATCCAACACTTTGATCACCAATGAAAGCTCTCACTACAACACTCCTATAAGATGAATAGACAATGGTTGCTCAAGTGTCTGTGTGAGAAAAGCAAGGATTGAAACTTTGGTGAAAAACTCAAGAAATCTCTTTTAATACACTCTAAATAAAACTCCCTTATGATTGGAAGTATTAGCACTCAATTTTGTGGAGAAAAACTCTTCTGAAAGAATAGGAAAAATTGGCTCTAAAGGTCTCCAAAATCTTGGCTCAAAACAATGACCAAACCCTCAAATTTATAGGCCAGAAAAATATAGCCGTTGGGGTCTGTCAGGCCTGCCGGTCGACCCGAGCGGTCGACCGCCAACGGTCAGAAATCCGACCGTTAGAGCCACGGTCGACCGCTCGGGTCGACCGAGCAACTGGAGCAGAGAGTCGAACTCTCTGTCGGTCGACCCGTACGGTCGGCCGAACTTTCTAGAGAGCAGAGCTCTCTGGAGCGGTCGACCCGTACGGTCGGCCGTCCTCCAGTGCACAAAGGCGTGCACGTCTGTGCACGTCGGTCGACCCAGCCGGTGTACGCGTCGAAAAGATCGCAATTGCAAAATTCTTTTACTTGAATAGAAGATTACAACGGATACAATCCGATTACAAAAGAGAGGGAGTCTCTTGATTGATTCTCCTCTTTATTTAAAGCTGGGTTCTTCACGTGGCGGTGGAGAGTGAGTCTTGTTCTCCGTTGACCGGCCGAACATCAAGTTTCTCTTATGGATCCTCTCTTTGGATCTACTGGTGGAGTAGCACAGCTCCTATCAGTAATGGAATCTCAAAGAGATTTAAAGAACTTGACCTTAGCAAGTTAACAAAAAGAGTTGAACTCTTCTCAGGCTGCAAGAGTTTCGGGGCCGAACTCTGGTGAGGTAGCTATCCTCCTCTGCCCATGGCTTCTTGGATTCCTCCATCAGGACTCTCCCCTGAGCCTCTTTTAGTAGAGGTCCCCTCCCCCGGGGGTCCCTTTTTTTAAAGTTGTATTCCTCCAGCACTCCTTCCGAGCTCCCTCCCTTTTTTTCTCTAGCTATTCATAGCTATTTATAGAGGGATTGGGGTGTAACCAACCCCTTAAATCTCTCCATAATGGGAGGGGTGTAACCAACTCCTTAAATCTCTCCATAATGGAAAGTTATTCCCCATTATGTGGAGAGAAAATGGGGTGTAACTGACCAAGTTTGTGGCTCGTTATAGCAAAAAATGCAGGTCTCGCGCTGGACGCGGACCTCGCTTTGATGTTGAGACGCGGAGCTCACAGGCTCACGTCTGTGTCAGAACGCGGAGCTGCTCAGGCTCGCGTTTGAGTTGAAACGCGACCTTCGCGTCTGACGACTTTCGCGTCTGACAAAGGATGCGAGGTCCGCGTCTGGCGACCTCCGCGTTTGACTGAGAAAGGACGCGAGGTCCGCATCTGGCGATCTCCGTGTCTGATATTGGAACGCGAGATCCGCATCTGGCGACCTCCACGTTTGACATTGGAACGCAAGGTCTGCATCTGGGAAGTTCGCGTCTGGGAGGTTCGCGTCTGAGACTGGAAGCTATCTCCGCATCTGGGAGGTTCGCGTTTGGGAGGTTCGCGTCTGAGACTTGAAGCTATCTCCGCATCTGGGAGGTTCGCGTCTTGGGAGGTTCGCGTCTGAGACTGGAAGCTATCTCCGCATTTGGGAGGTTCGCGTCTGAGGCTTTGTCCGTAGTAATTTTTTGATAGCCTACAGAACCCCCTCCAAAGTTTTCGAAACTCCGTGGTTGACTGAGACAGATTTCGGAATACTTTGGACTTCAGTTGAATCGGGACTTCCTGTAATCAGATTGGCATTCTTCTGAGAGGCAGTCTCGAGCTTGATCTTGTCTGGGTTCTGGTCTTCGTGAGTGTACTATTGAACTGTTTGAAGCCTCCAAGAAAGATCGTTTGTAATTTGATTGTCGGTGTACTGTTGAACCGGTGGAGTTATCAATTGCCTCTGCCAGTATACTGTTGAACTGATTGCAGTAGCAGAGACATACTCTTTGTATTGGGGGGAAGAAAGGACGCAGCTCTCACAGACGCAGTTCTGGCACACTGATCAAGTGGAGACGCGAGCTTCACCAAAGTTGAGATGCGACTCTCAATTATTTGTAGAGACGTGGCTCTCAATTTCTGTAGAGACACAGCCTTTACTTGCTGTTGAGACGCAACTCTTAAGTTCATTGAGACGCGGCTCTGTACTTGAGACGCAAAGTTCACGCTCAAAGCTTCTTTGAAAGAGCTTTAATTGCCAGAGGTGTGATATTAACTTAGCAAATTAAATAACTCTATCGAGGGAATTTGAGAAGGTTACTGTCAGAAGTGTGATGTTAACTTGACAGTGAGATCTGGATTTGTGTTTTGAATAAGTTTTGTGGACTTGCTATTCTATTGATGAATAACAAGTGGAGTTTAATCCGCTGGGGATTATGCCAGAGTCTATTATCAGAGGTTTAGTGTTAACATGACTAGAACTCTGCTAGAAATGAAAGTTTGCTGTTAGAGGTATGATATTAACATAACCTTATTTGAGTAGACTTGTCATTCTATTGAAGAGAATTGACAAGTTGAAATTTTGGTCAGAGGTGTGATGTTAACTTGACCTAGAGTTGTCTTGCGATTTGAGCAAGTTTGGTCAGAGGTGTGATGTTAACTTGACCAAGACTTGTCTACTGTTAGAGGTGTGATTTTAAACATAACAGTATTTTGAGTGAACTTGTCATTCTATTGAAGAGAATTGACAAGTTAAAATTTTGGTCAGAGGTGTGATGTTAACTTGATCGAGATATTCTGCGATTTGCGCAAGTTTGGTGGACTCGCCATCCCATTGAAGAGGACTGACAAGTTGAGATTTTGCCCCCAGGGAAACATCAAAGCCTTACTGTCAGAGGTGTGATATTAACAAGACAGGTTCGATTTGTAATTTATTCCACTGAGGAAATTGAGAGAAATCACTGTTAGAGGTTTAATGTTAACTTAACAGCGAATATGCCAGAGGTATAATGTTAAGTTGGCATGTTTGATCTGTGATTATTTCACTGGAAAAATAGTCACAGGTTTTTTGTGGTCCTACCATTCCATGGATGGGAATTGGTAAGGGATTTTGGAGGGAATTTTAGGGAATGAGTTGTCAGAGGTAATTGTTAACATAATAAATATTGATTTCCCTAGAAAATAAAGATTTACTGTTAGAGATGTAATGTTTAACATAACAGTAATGGGATTTTGCGATTTAAGCAATTTAAGTGGACCTGTCATTCTATTGAAGAGAATGACAAGTAAGACTAGACCCGTTGGGGATCTAAATATTCTTTACCGTCAGAGGTGTGATATTAACTTAACGGATCAGATGGAATCTTGTCAGAGGTGTGATATTAACTTGACAAGGATGTGAGCTAGAGGTGTACTGTTAACTTAGCTCCATAAGAACTTCAGTTTCATTGGGGAGACTGAAGATATCACTGTCATAGGTGGTGTTAAACTTAACAGTGGAGGTAATGCTAGAGGTGTGATGTTAACTTAGCATTGGTCATCTCGACTCTGATACGAAAGTTCGAGGGAAAGTCATTGTCATAGGTGTAATGTTGAACTTAACAATGAATTGGATGCTAGAGGTGTGATATTAAACTTAGCATCGCTCGTCTCAGCTTCGATATGGAAGCCAGAGGAAAAGTAACTGTCAGAGGTTTAATATTGAACTTGGCAGCAACTCAATCACTGTTAGAGGTGTAATGTTAACATAACAGTAGTTTTTCAGAGGTGTAATGTTAACATGACAGTAGTTGGTTTGCGATATGAGCAATTTTGAGGACTTGTCATTCTATTGATGAGAATTAACAAGTGGAGTTTGGAATGTCAGAGGTGAAGTATTAACTTGACAATCATTGATTTGTGACTCCATGTAGAGGAGCGACAAGCGAGGCTTGTACTCGCTGGGGAGTATTGAAACTTTCCACTGTCAGAGGTTTGATATTAAACTTAACAATGATTGTATTTGTGGACCTACCACTCTATGGAAGAGAATTGGTAGGGGATTTGGTAGAAAATAAAATGAACTGTCAGAGGTTTAATATTAACGTGACAGAATCCACTGGGGATTGAAAAATCTGGTTTGTCAGAGGTTTATTGTTAACATGACAAATCCCAGTTCATTTCATTGGAGGAATGAACATAGGTATTTTTGTGGCCCTACTATTCTATGGAAGAGAATTGGTAGGAGATTTTGGAGGAGTGGATGGAACCAAGTCCCTCAAGGTTTTTAGCAAACCTTCTACTCAGGCTCGTGTTTCCACGTCAGAGAAAGGACATGAGGTCCATGTCTGGCGACTTCCGTGTTTGATTGAGAAAGGACGCGAGGTCTGCGTCTATCGACCTCCGCGTCTGACATTAGAACGCGAGCTCTGCGTCTGGCGACCTCCGCGTTTGGCTGAGAAAGGACGCGAGGTCCGCGTTTGGCGATCTCCGCGTCTGACATTGGAACGCGAGGTCTGCGTCTCTTGGAGGAGTTTGAGTTTGAAGCCTTACAGGCTGACGGCTCAGTCATCTGAAAGTTGCAGTGACAATCAAATAGCACCGCCGAGATGAACTGCTCGCAATGCACTCGAACCCCTGGGATGAGAGCGTCTCAGTTCATATTTGAACTTGGCCTCTTTGGGGCTGAACGCGAACCTCGCGTTTTTGAAGTGAAACGCGATGATCTCATTCTGGCGCAGTCTCCTGCTGAACGCGTGTCTTGCGCTTCTGAATAGAAACGCGAAGGTCATCCTTTAACACTGTCAGCGACTCTCGCAGGCTAAGGTCATGTTCTGGCGCGGCCTTAGGCTGAACGTGGGTCGCGCATTCTCGCGTTTTTGCACAGCTTGAGGCTGGACACGAACTTCACATTTTGGCACCGAAACGCGCAGCTCGTGAACGTGAGCATCGCGTTTTGTTGCAGAAATGCGGGGCTAAAAGCGAACTTCGCGTTTGATGCCGAAAAGAGGGGGTGAAAGCGAGCTCTGTTTGCTGATGGTGAACTTGACGTCTTTGTCGACGATCAGCAATCCGTTTGGCTCGCAGGAGTTGATGCGAACCCCCTGCAAATTGAATTTGCTGAGCCTTGGGAGGAGTTTTGCGGCGAGATTTGCCTTCATCATCATTGGCCTCGCGGTCTCGTAGGAGACATTGATGCGGGCCACATGTGCTGTTGCAACCACTCCTGTCTGCTGACGATGAGTGCAACGCCTTCGCCGTCTCTCGGCATTCCGATTGAGTCGAAGAGGTTGTTGCGAACCCCCAGCATTCGGAATTGGAAGTGCCTTGATAAAAAGGATGGAGGGGGGATTGGTCTCTATTGCCATCTTAACCATGGGTCATGGCGCGGGTCTCTGAAAAGACGTTAGGGCTGACCATGTTATCTCCACGGGAGACTCCTGAAGCTTAGGGGGAGTTCAACTTCTCTTAGTCGAATTCGATCACAAGCGATTCGACTGTGAATCCAAGCATCTTGACGTCGGCTTGCGCCACCACTTTCTCGTTGGTTGAGAAAGATCATAGTCCCCAGCGGAGTCGCCATCTTTTGTACGCGTCGAAAAGATCGCAATTGCAAAATTCTTTTACTTGAATAGAAGATTACAACGGATACAATCCGATTACAAAAGAGAGGGAATCTCTTGATTGATTCTCCTCTTTATTTAAAGCTGGGTTCTTCACGTGGCGGTGGAGAGTGAGTCTTGTTCTCCGTTGACCGGCCGAACATCAAGTTTCTCTTATGGATCCTCTCTTAGATCTACTGGTGGAGTAGCACAGCTCCTATCAGTAATGGAATCTCAAAGAGATTTAAAGAACTTAACCTTAGCAAGTTAACAAAAAGAGTTGAACTCTTCTCAAGCTGCAAGAGCTTCAGGGCCGAACTCTGGTGAGGTAGCTATCCTCCTCTGCCTATGGCTTCTTGGATTCCTCCATCAGGACTCCCCCCTGAGCCTCTTTTAGTAGAGGTCCCCTCCCCCGGGGTCACTTTTTTTTAGAGTTGTATTCCTCCAGCACTCCTTCCGAGCTCCCCCCCCCCCCCGTTTTTTTTCTCTAGCTATTTATAGAGGGATTGGGGTGTAACCAACCCTTAAATCTCTCCATAATGGGAGGGGTGTAACCAACTCCTTAAATCTCTCCATAATGGGAAGTTATTCCTCATTATGTGGAGAGAAAATGGGGTGTAACTGACCAAGTTTGTGGCTCAGTTATAGCAAAAATTGCGGGTCTCGCGCTGGACGCGGACCTCACTTTGATGTTGAGACGCGGAGCTCACAGGCTCGCGTCTGTGTCAGAACGCGGAGCTGCTCAGGCTCGCGTTTGAGTTGAAACGCGACCTTCGCGTCTGACGACTTTCGCGTCTGACAAAGGATGCGAGGTCCGCGTCTGGCGACCTCCGCATTTGACTGAGAAAGGACGCGAGGTCCGCATCTGGCGATCTCCGTGTCTGATATTGGAACGCGAGGTCCGCATCTGGCGACCTCCACGTTTGACATTGGAACGCAAGGTCTGCGTCTGGGAAGTTCGCGTCTGGGAGGTTCGCGTCTGAGACTGGAAGCTATCTCTGCATCTGGGAGGTTCGCGTCTGGGAGGTTCGCGTCTGAGACTGGAAGCTATCTCCGCATCTGGGAGGTTCGCGTCTGAGACTGGAAGCTATCTCCACATCTGGGAGGTTCGCGTCTGAGGCTTTGTCCGTAGTAATTTTTTGATAGCCTACAGCCGGTCGACCGACTTCAGACCAAGTCGGCTATACAGTCGACTTGCTGAAGCCTGGAAACTGTTTTCTGGGATTAAAAAGTTAGTCTTTTTGGCTCAAATAAAATCCCATAAAATACTTAAAAATCTACAAAAATAGTTTTACCAATATACTTTGATATACAAACATGCTTGCACAAAATCAAGGCATGCTATAAAAGATTGGACTATTTTTGTAACTTGGAAATATTTGGCTCATGATAAAAACTGTTTTTTCAAAACAATATTTTTCCAAATCTTCATCAAATACAAAAACAAGATATACTTTTAAAGCATAGTGTGTATGGATATGATCCACTACACAATCAAGATGAAATATCTATGTTTTTGACATTAAGCTCTAAATAAGGTTTTGGTTGAAACATATAACTTTGAATACCAATCACCAAAACTATGTTTTTCCAAAATGAAAGTCTTTTCTAAATCTGAAAATTCATTTATGAAAAGACAATGAAATCAAGAGTGTGTGTGTATATGTACTTGAGCAATCCACCAACTACTCTATCCTTTACATTTTTAACTAAAACAAAAACAAAATCTTATACCTAGACACAAGTCTTGATCTTGAAGTCTTCCTTGAAGTCTTCTCATCTTCTTGACGTGGTCCAAGCTTGATCCAAAAGCTCCTTGGATCACACCGTGCTAGCTCCAAATCTTGACATTTTATCTTTTGTTGAGCTATGCACCTACTAGGATCTTGATAATGAATCTGTCACTAATTAAACACAAGATCATTAGTAAACATAACTTCATGAGTTGATCATCATCAAAACTAGGGTGATAGGCCTTTGGGCCAACATTATAGGCGGCTGAGACAAAAGATACGGTGAACTGCGACTATAGAATCAGTCCTTATTCAGACAACAGTCAAAAATAAAGAACAAAAAGAATATAAAATAATACGTAAACTGTGATTATACTATCGCTCTCGTTAAATACTGCGACCATAGTCGCGGTACTGCGATCATAGTCGCAGTCCATGGTCGCATAATATATGTAAACACCAATTTAATTGTTCATAGGAGGATCAGACAATATTCACAAAATAAAGAACAAAAAATATAAAATAATACGTAAAACTGTGATTATACTATCACTCTCGTTAGGTACTGCGATCATAGTCGCGGTACTGCGATCATAGTCGCAGTCCATGGTCGCATAATATATGTAAACACCAATTTAATTGTTCATAGGAGGATCAGACAAACATTCAGAAATTATACGAAGGACAGTATTTGATGACTAACGGTTGACAATTTATGGCCGCAGTTACTTAATCATTTATTAGTTCCCAATGCGACTATGGTCGCAATAATGTACTGTTTTGGAGTTCAAAGTAATTTAAAGTTATAGTGTATTAACTTTTAAACTGTTTTGGATAACTGAACAGTCACCTAGGAAGTATACAATTTTTGGGAAAAAGTAGAAAATAAGTTTGGGAGATATTCACGTGGTTTGAGAGCTTAAACCCTTTGGAATTCCGGGATTTAAAATATATAAAGGGTCATCAGCAAAGGATTAAAAATATACTAAATTATTTTTGCTCAAACTCGTTACTCTCACTGTTCGGAAAATAGCTCACTGTTCGGAAAATAGATTCAAAAATGTCTTCTCCACCGTCTTCACCGGAAAGAAGCCAATCATCTAATGATGATTGGATGTATAATTCTGAAGATATGCCTCGCTACGGGTCAGAGGATGAGCTTGATATAGACGACCCATTCTAGGAGTTCATTGATGAACCAAAATACAAACATGAAGAGGAAGAAAGCGAAGAGGAGATTGCCGCTGAAGAGGAGGAAGGGACGGAAAGCGATACGGAAGACGAAAGCAGTCATACTCTTGACGACGAATCTGATTACGATGGTGATGACGAGGATTAGAAGTTTAAAAATTGTATTTTGTTTTTTTAAAATATATCTGAATCTGTTTTCTAAGGTTAATTTTAAAATGAAGGATATATATGACTTTTTTTTAAATTAAAGCAGTCATAATTTTTTTAATATATATGACTTTGATCGCAGTTGTTGGCCGAGTCTTAATAAAATACACTGCGACCTTGGTCGCAGTTGCTGGTCTTTAGTATTAATCAACAACAACACTGCGACCTTGGTCGCTATGCGTGTTAATATAAAGGAAACACCTACCTAACGTACTGCGACCTAAGTCGCAGTCATTGTACTGCGACCTTAGATTGCAGATGCTGGCTCTCTTTATCAATAACAACATATGCGTGTTAATATAAAGGAAACACCTACCTAACGTACTGCGACCTAAGTCGCAGTCATTGTACTGCGACCCTAGATTGCAGATGCTGGCCCTCTTTATCAATAACAACATATGCGTGTTAATATAAAGGAAACACCTACCTAACGTACTGCGACCTAAGTCGCAATCATTGTACTGCGACCCTAGATTACAGATGCTGGCCCTCTTTATCAATAACAACATTGCGACCTTGGTCGCAATTAACCTTGTACACTGCGACCAAAGTCTCTGTCTACATTATATACACAAAAAAATAAACTATATAGGAGAACCTAGATCTGACAAAGAGAGGTAAGGAAATAGGGGAAAAAATAATTTATAATCAATAACCTAAATCATATAAAGAGCGGCAAAAAGAAAGGGGGAAAAATAATAATAAACAAGTCTGACAACGTGCGCTCCAAAAATTGCCTTTTGGGCAAAAAAATAATAAACAATAAGGAAAGTTAAAGAAAAAGTAGCTTTTCATAAGGGGTATTTGGTAATTTAACTTCTTCTTATAAGCGGGCCGCAAGTCAGTGAGGTGACAAATTGAGCCACGTCACCGCAGGCTGAGAGAGTACTCTCAGCCCGCGGGCTGATATACATTTCTCTCTCTCTCTCTCTCTCTCTCTCTCTCTCTCTCTCTCTCTCTATATATATATATATATATATATATATATATATATATATATATATATATATATATATATATGAACATGTACAAAACATGAAACCTACATATATGAGATAAACATGTACAAAACATGAGAATGTACAAAACATGAAAACATATACATATATGAATATGTACAAAATATGAAACTTACATATATGAGATAAACATGTACAAAACATGAACATGTACAAAATATGAATATGAACAAAACATGAAAGCACCAATACTTCTCCTCCTTTTTGTCATACATCAAAAAGGGTTAGGAAACAACCAATAAACAATATATGCATAAACAAGATATAAACATGCATATATACATACATAAACTCAAATATCTCTTCCCCTTTTTTTTGTCAATTCATCAACAAAGGGGCTAAGGAAAAAACAATCAATTGTCATATTATCAAATCTTAAAGATCAAAACTTAAGTTTTTTTTTAATATCAATTTAAAATTTTTGATAAACATATTGATACAAATTGAAAAATATTGATACCAATTAAAGGTAAAAACCAAATTTTTAGATAAACACTAAAATTATTTTGCAATAAGAATACCAAATAGAGAATAATACTAATTTAAGATCATTGATACTAATATTGAAAATGTTAGTATATATTAAACCAAAATATTTTACATCATAAATGGTGGGAGTAAGATATCAATTAAAATGAAAACTGATACAAATTGAAATATAACCAATATCAATTTTACATAAAACCAATTTAAAAACAAGAATTTTCTCCCCCTTTATGAAATGCTAAAAGAAACAATGCATAAGCTTGTAATAGATACTAATAAAAAATAATTGACATGATGAACTAAATCAAGCTTAGCAAACATAATTTGTGCTTTTTCAAAAAAAAAAATTGTAAAGACATGTGAAATAAGCACAATCAAATCATATATATATATATATATATATATATATATATATATATATATATATGTATGTATGTATGTATATATATATATGTATGTATGGATATACCAATTGAAATATGAGGCATATATAGAAAATACATATGAGTATACAGATATATGAAATATCAATTTTGATACCAATAGAAATATAATGAGGATCAAGTGTATAACTCAAACCTACCACCCTTATCATGCACAAGTTTAAAAGATATTCAAAAAGGGTATACAAGACATGGTCGCCCATCCAACCGCCCTTAAAAGGTAGGGGTTTTCAAAAATTATGATTTGAAAGTAAATAGGCATAGTTTGAAAATTCTACCATTTGAAGAATAGAAACTAGTTTTAAAGACATTTTTAAAACTAGTAAGAAATCCTTCAATATATGAAATCAAATCATATATACCATGAAGACATGAAAATCACATAATAATTGACACTCAAAGTCTATAAAGCACATATATGCTCAAGAAACAAAAATCATGAGTAAATAAGAATAATGTGAGTGTAAGAATCATGTAATCACAAAATCATGGGAATAGGCAATAAAGCTCAATATGAAATTCCTTTATAAACATGAAAAACATGAATCTTTAATTTTTACCAAAAAATTCTAACTTCAAGGCATATGTATGTTTTGTCTAAATCTAAAGGTATACATACACATCCCTAAACACAAATGAGTCCATAATAAAGATTTGCATAAAAAGTAAATGACTCAAGGGTATACATGTATATCTAAAGTTTTAAACTAAATTAACATTTACATGAAAAACATGTACAAAATGAAGAATACAAGTTAAAATGCACTAATCATCAAAACTAGGCTATACTAGTACATCTAATGGGTACAAATGAGCATTTAAGTACAAACATATAAGAATCAATTGTGGCTCATTAGTTGTACAAGTATATACACAAGTTTTAATGAAGGTTACATTTAATATTTAATCAAAATATGAATCATAAAACAAAATATAAATCAATATGATCATTAGGCTAAATGTACAAGTCTTAGAGCAAGGATATAAACAATAGTTAAAATAAAATGAGAACGCAAAATATGGATCCATATGAACATGGGTGTATCTCAATTACTATACGTGTATGTCACAAGTCTAATTAACATGGCATTTAACATAATAATCATTAAAACATGACATGCTAAAAATTACTAATATGAAAGCATGTAAACTAAATGAGGAGTTAGAGATCGTTATCAAAACTAAGAGGGCATATCTCTATATCTCCAAACCATGGTGGTCCTCCTACCAAACTCCCCTTGAAAGTGATGCATCCAAAAGTGTCATCGTTTAGCTCGAAACACATTCACCTCAAGGCACCAACAATTCTCACGTCATGTGAGAGCCCACACCTACATCTAATAGACTAGGAGTGGATTTTGGTACCCATATTTTCTTGGGTCCTAATACGTTAGTATTTTGAACCCAAACATGATTATTCATACTATTTATATGATCATAACAAAATTTGGTTAAATGACCATTCCGGCCACAATAAGTACATTTATAAATTCTTCCATATTTAAAAGTATAATGAGCATGTAGTTTATGAACATCTGATTTATGAGCATGGGATGTTTTTGCATGATTGACATGTGATGTGTTGGCATGATGAACATGTGGAGTTTTAGCATGAGATGATTTATCATGTTTAGTATGAGGAGTATGCATGTGCTTCTTTGAAAACATCTTCTAATTTAGTATTGTTAAAAGCACATTCTTTTAAAACATTTCCCAAATCATTTATTCTAGTTTTTAACATAGAAAACTTATTTTCATCAATTTTAGGATATTTAACTTTGCAAGCAACTCTATAGGCATCAAAATCTCTTTGTGTTGAAATAAGAGTAGAAGATAATTCATCCTTTTCTTTTGAAGAAATAGCAATTTGATTTTAAGCATTTCATTTTCCTTTTTTAATTTTAAACAATCTTCCTTTTTAGCATCAAAACTTTCTGAAAGTTCAATGAAAGCTTGTAATAACAATTCTTTACTTATTTCACTATCATCATCATGTGGTTCGGTAGTTAGCTTAGGTGTGTTTGCCATGAAACACACATTGGCCGTGTCAACTTCATCTTCGAATTCACTTTCTGAGTCCCAAGTGGCTTTGTACACCTTCTTTTCAAACGGCTTCTTTTGCTTCAAGGAGGAAGATATCTTTTTCTTGAAATCTGAACAATCGGCCATGATGTGTCCGGGTTTCCGACAGTTGTAACATATGATCTTTTTCTCCTCCTTCCCTTCCCATCGCCTCCTATGGTTGAGCTTATTCTTATGGTATATTCTTTTTACATTTCTCTCAAGAAGAGATAGCTCTTCATCATCTTCTTCATTTTTTTCATCATCGTAGTTAGTGGAGGTAGACTTGAAAGCTATAAACTTTTTCTTTTGAGGCGCCGCTTCTTCTCTAGCCTTTTTCTCCATCTCATGAGTTTTAAGATTTCCAATAAGACTTATGAGTTCCATCTCGTCTTTGTCATTCAATTCTTTCAAGGTGGTAGCTTTGATTTCCCATGATGAAGGGAGAGCACGAATCACCTTACGTACCTTTGGTCGTTGTTAATTTCATCACCTGGAGAAAAAAAAGCATTTGTGATTTTAGTAAACTTAGTGATCATATCTGTTGGCCCAATGGCCTTCCACTCTAGTTTTGATGATGATCAACTCATGTAGTTATGTTTACTAATATTCTTGTGTTTCTAAGTTTCAGATCATTAACAGGATATTAGTTGGTGATTAGCTTCAACAAGGAGTTTAGAAGCTTTCCATGTTGATTCTGGTGCCAAAGCTTAAAGATCATACCTTTGCACTTGGAGGATCACACGTTTGGGATCGAGTCTACTTGAAGATGGAAGATCGACAAGAAGACTTAGGTATCCTAGTTTAGATAGAGTTTTAGATCCATTTGTAAAGCTTAGTATAGTTGATATGCTCAAGTGCACAAACACACACATGTTTGGATATTGGTTTTTCGGTTTTTAGTTTAACCGATATGAGTTTTCATGAATGGTTTGATCAAAATAAGTTTACATGTTTTATATGTATATTAGATGTGCTCTATATACATACATGCTTATATGACTTATACAAACTTAGTTTGACATACCTATTCATGTAGTTTTATGTTTTGGCATAAAACATATTTTTGTAATTAAAGACAAAAACTATGATATATTTGTTGAATGTGTATTAGACCTATGTCCATATGCATCATGCTTAATAATGTTCAAATATCATGTTTTTGTATTTCTATAAGTTTTTAGGAAAATCAGATTTCCTATTAAAAAAATCAAGTTTGATAAAAATACAAGTTTTGTTTTTGATAAAATTGGCAAGACACAAAATGAATTGATATGTTGATATATTGTCTTGAAATTTTTATCACTTGTTTGAGTTTCAATATAAAATGATAAAACAATTTTTATGGTATTTTTAAAAGAGATAAAAGATTTTTTAGAAAATATTTTTTCAAATTTTCTGACCTTGTTTTTGTGCTGACAGGCTGGTCGGTCGACCCTGACAGTCGACCGCACCAAGGGCCGGTCGACCGTTCGGGTCGACCGACGTGCACAGACGTGCACGTCTGTTAGGCACAGACACGGTCGACCGGGATGGTCGACCGAGTTGAGAGCTCTGCTCTCGGGTTTTCTGGGTCGACCGGGCCGGTCGACCGCAGTTGCCCAACGGTCATAATTCTGACCGTTGGCGGTCGACCGGACCGGTCGACCGGTGGCCTATCAGGCTGCCACATCAGCCTAACGGCTAGTTTTGTATAGGGGCTATATAAACCCCATCTCTTTGGGGATTTTGGCCAAGTTTTCTAAGAGAAAAATTTCCAGTTTTCTGAAGTGTTTAAAAGAGTTTTAAAAAGAGTGTTTGGGGCTTTAATCTTTCAATCTTTATTGTTTTAGGTTTTTGGAAAAATCAAAGAAAAGAATATTTTGGGAGATTTGTCTTGGTTTTCATTTTATATCTTTTGCAAGAATTTTCCCAAGTGTTTTTCTTTGTTGCTTGTTTTCCAAACACCTAGTTTTCCACACTTGAGCTATCATACTATCCTAATCTATTTAGGATCTTGTTTTTGTGGAAAAGAAAAGAGAAAAAGAAAGAGAGAGTTTTGAGGTTGTTGTTTGTAACCTCTAAGTTGTACACCCTTATTCTTGTTGTATCCCTCTTAGGTAGAGGTGATCGGGTGATTGGTTTGTATCCCTCAAGTGTGAGGTGATTGAGATTGGTTGTGAGCCTCTTCGGTAGAGGTGTTGTTGTTGGTTGTTGGGCCTCGGTGGATGTTGTTGTTTGAGAGAGGAGTTCGGTACTCCTAGAGTTGTAAGAAATCCTCTTTGGTAGAGGTTCCCTCGGTGGGAGTTGAGATAGTGGAAATCCTACACGGTGGTGTAGGCGGGGATGTAGAGCAAGGTGCTCGAACCTCGAAACAAATCTCGGCGTTTGCGTTTGCTCCCATTGTCTCTCTAACTCTCTCTCATTTACTTTGTGCAACGCATCATACTTCATATCATATCATATTTGCTTGTGTTGAGCATATTTCATATTGCCTTGCATTAATTCATATTGCTATATCCTTGATTGCTTGGCTTGATTGTGTGTGCACATTGCTTGAATTGCTTGTGTGTTTGTGCATCACCTATACTCATCCAACAAGAGCTTCACATAGCGCCTCAACCCATATCTAGGGGAATCAAGAGGAGTTAGTCCAGAGCCTCGCAAGGGGAATTCGGCTACACTTGTTGGATTGTATTAAGTGTGTTGCAAGATTTGCATTAGCTTCCGCATTTACCGCACTTAGTTTGCATTAAGTTTCTTAGATTAGCACTTACACCTATTCACCCCCCTCTAGGTGTTTTTTCAATTGGTATCAGAGCTAGTGCTCCTGATACTTAGGCTTAACATCCTAGGAGTGATCCATTTACTTGCTAATCTCATTTGCATTTGTTTGTTTGCACATTCATATATAGTTTACCATGGACTTCATGACCCCTCCTAGCTTTGACCCTTCCAACATTGATGTTTGGAAGTATAGGATGTCCATGTACCTAAAGACCCTAGGTTTGCATGTTTTTCTTGCGGCCACCAAGAGATGTTATCTTGGTGATTGCAATCATATAGGGGCCAATGCACAAGCCCTAGAGGCCATTAGAAGCACTCTTCCTAAAGATTATCTCTTATGTGTTTCTAACTTTGATTCCGCTTTTGCAGTGTGGAACAAATTGACAACCACCACCACCTCCAAGCTTCAATTGCCAATCCAAGAAGAGGAATCTAGCGGAGAATCCGAGCCACAACAATGCTATATGGTCCAAGGGAATGACTCCCTTGAGGTACATTCGGAATCTCAACTAGATAGTAATGATTGTGCTAGTTCTTCAAATGATTATGATGATCCCCATGCCTTAAATGAAGAACTATCTATTGTGTGTGAAAAGTTAATAGAAAAATATAACGTGTTGAAAAAGAAAAGTCTAGGCATTGATAATGAAAATAAAAATTTGATTGCTAGACTTGATGTTGTTTTGCAAGAGAAAGAGGAGATTGCTAATGAGAGATATTCATTAAAATCTCAACTTGATCTTGCACTTAAAGAAAATGATTTTTTAAAATCTAAAAATAATTGCCATGTTCTTTTGAAGAAAAATGAGAACTTGTCTTCAAAAGTTGATTTTGCTTTAAAAGAGAATGTTGCTTTGAAAAACAAATCATTTCTATTTCAAATGAGTTGAATGTTTGTTTAGATAAGAATATTGTTTTGCAAAATAAAATTGATGCACATGTTTGC
Organism: Agave tequilana; assembly: GCA_038442645.1. NCBI lineage: Eukaryota > Viridiplantae > Streptophyta > Magnoliopsida > Asparagales > Asparagaceae > Agave > Agave tequilana. The sequence continues at coordinate 43,845 of JAVJIF010020126.1, read as the reverse complement.
CATGCTAGTGTAGCCTCTTCATCTAGTCTACCTAATGCATGTACCTCTTCTTCTAAAATTATTGATGATATTTGTATGTTAAAGAAGAGAGTAGATTGTTTGGGCTCCACTATGAGCCAATGTGCCATGAACCACTCACGGTTGGAAACCTTGGTTCGAAAGAAACAAGTTCCATCGTCTATGCATGCACACCCTCCACGGCATACACATGCTCCTCACGGACACCATCACACAATGTATGCTCATGTGTACACTTGTACACATTGTGGTCGTAAGGGCCATCTTGCTAAATTTTGTTATGATAGATTACATACTCCTAATTTAGCAAAGAAATTTGTTTGGGTTAGAAATGAGACTAACCCCCATGGACCCAAAAGACAATGGGTACCAAAGACCACCCCTCCTATTATTTTTGATGTAGGTGTGGGCTCTCACATGACGTGAGAGTGATGACACCTTGGAGTGGATGCGTTCTGGACTTCATGAAAATCATTTGGATGCATCACTTTCAAGGGAAGTTTTGGTGGAGATGACCACTATGTTTTTGGAGACAAGGAGAGTTGCCTTCTAGGTTTTGGTAACAAATTCCTAACTCCCATTTATTGTTTACATGCTTTCATATTATTGTTTATAGCATGTTTTGATGCTTTATGACATGTTTTTGATGTCTATGGATTAGTATGTTCATTCCATGTTTATTAGATCCTTGACATACATGTATAGTATTTGAGACACAATTGCTTATATGAACCCATATTTAGTGTTCTCACCTTTTGTTTAGCTATAATGTACATCATGAATCTAATACATGTGAATTTACATAGTAATCATGTTTTAGTTTTCTCATGATGATTTTGTTGTTTATGCTTTATGTGGTATAAATTAGTTTAGATGTAGAGTTTATCAAAACTTGCATGTATGCATGTACACATAGTGAGAACAAATTGACTTTTATATGTTTGCACTTCATGCTCATTTGTACCCACTATATGCACATGTATAAGCTAGTTTTGATGATTCCTTCATTTATACTTGCTATGCCTATTTTCATGTTTTTACTTCATGTATATGTATTTTGAATTCAAACCTAATAAATATACATGTATACCCATGAGTCTTTTGCCTTCATGCAAATACTTTTAATAGACTCGTTTACGGTTGGGATATGTATGTATATTGTTAAATTTGGATGAATCATACATATACCTAGAAGTTTGATAAAAGAATTTTTGATGAATCTTTGCTTGTTTTATATAGCAAAATAATATTCGTGTTTGTTTTGATACTTCATGTTTGAATATATGTTTAGATGTTAGTTTTCATTAAGACTAGGAGTTATATTTGTACATATGATGGGCTACAAATAAATCTATATATGTTTGGGATTGAATGCTTGTTTGTTCCCATTAGATGTGCTAGTATAGTCTAGTTTTGATGATTCATACATTTTAAACTTGTATTCCATTTTTGGTATTTGTTTTTATGATTATGAGTTTTCATTTCATGTATATGTGTATTTTGCCAAACTTGAAGATATACATGTATACCCCTTGAGTCATTTGCCTTTCATGCAAATATCTATTATGGACTCAAAGTGTGTTTAAGGGATATGTATGTATACTTCTTGTATTGACAAATCATACATATACCTTGAAATGAAATTTGTCTTGATGAAGATTTAGTTTCTCTTGATTTTGTGTTTAATTGTTTAACTTCATGTATATGTCTATCTTGTCCAAACTATTAGATATACATGTTTATCCTTTTGAGCCACGTGCCTTAATGCACATATTTGTGGACTCGTTGAGTTTTGGATATGTATGTATACCTTAGTTTGTATTAGACATACATATGCCTTGAAGATTAAATAGTTTAGATGGTTTTTCATGTTTTCAATGTTTTAAGGAATAAATGAGCTTATTGATTATCTTTCATGATATTGATATTCACATTGTTCTTGTACACTCACATTTATCGCTTGCTCATGTTTTGTTTTCATGAGTTATATTTATGCTTAATTGAATTAGAGTGTTGATTATCATGTGGATTTCATGTTTCATGAAAAATTACTTTATTTTATTCCTTGCTTGAAGGATTTCGTACTAGTTTACAACTTTTTCTTATAACTAGTTACGGTATTCTTCATTTGGTAGAGTTTTTCAAACAAAACTTATTTTCAAATCTAATTTTTGAAAACCCCTACCATCAAAGGGAGGTTGGAAGGAGATCATGATCATGTATGCTTTAAAATGAAAATCATTTAAAACTTGAACCATGATTGGGTGGTAGATTATATGAGATATACACTTGATTATTATTGTTGATTCAATTGGTATCATTGAACTCTTTCAATTGGTATCAATTTTGACATTTTTGGTATACTCATATATTTGTTTATGTATGTATGCTTCAATTTCAATGGTATCATTTCTATTGGTATCTAAATTTTCATACATATATGTTTTATTTGTGTTCAAAAAAAAAATCACAAATTTTAGTTTTTGTTTACTCAAGCTCTAGCATGACCCAACACCTTGAGTTTCACTTTTGTTTCAATTGATTACTTTTAAATTGGTATCAAGACTATGCATATTTTAGTTTGTATTTCATAAAGGGGGAGAAAATTTGATTTTGTATTTGTACTCCCACACTTTATGATTAAAAGTGTTATTTTAAACATATGATATCAACATCAAATTTGTTTGTATGTTTTAAAATGAACAATTCTTACAATTGGTATCAATGTAAAATCTTTTCAATTGGTAAAATATTTACAATTGGTATCATATTTAAGAAATTCAAAATTTGCTTTGGTTTCAAGATTCATGATTAAGAATTCAAGACTTATGTTTAATTACAATTGGTATTTCCAAAATTTTGTTTAAAGAAAATATTCAAAGTTTTGATTTGTATTTCTTATATGCAAGGAGAGCTTAACATCTCTTCATATAGATTCATGTTGAGTGTATTGTGTATTGAAGAGCTTCACATCTCTTCTTTATGTGGTACACGTGTGTAGGGGGAGCTTCACATCTCCTCTTATTCATTACATAATGTGTGTTATGTGAATTAGGGCTTAACTTCCCTCCTTCATGAAATGCATATGTGTAGGGAAGCTAACTTAGCGTCTTCCTCTTCATGAATGTATATAGCATATAACACTTATTATCCTTGTTTATTTTCTTTTGGTATCAAGATGCTTCATTGACATATTTTCAATTGATATCATGTTTTTAAAGTCACCCCTTATTGACTTTATTTTTGTTTTAGACAAAAAAGGGGAGAACATTGTCTTTTATTGTTTTGTTTGACATAAAGGGGAAGAAAGATTTTTAACCCTCGTTTTATTTATGGTTTTGATTACCCCTTTGTTGATGATTGACAAAAAGGGGGAGAAAGATTTATGAAGTTTTATATGCATGCTTATGTTTATGCATATATTATGTGTTAATCTCAAGAATCTCAAGAATATTAAGTTTAATTGATTTATAGAGTTTGCTTTGTAATTGGTATCTAGAGCTTATTTTGTTTTGAATATTCCATTTGATATCTAGAACCATTTATTGTTTATGCATATGCATGTTTCATGTTTAATATTCATTGCATATATTTATTGTTTATCCCTATGCATGAGTTAAGGGGAGCTTCCTTGAAGCTTATCTTTAATCCATGCATATATAACTCCATGAGTTTTGTCATCATCAAAAAGGGGGAGATTGTTGGCCCAATGGCCTTCCACTCTAGTTTTGATGATGATCAACTCATGTAGTTATGTTTACTAATATTCTTGTGTTTCTAAGTTTCAGATCATTAACAGGATATTAGTTGGTGATTAGCTTCAACAAGGAGTTTAGAAGCTTTCCATGTTGATTCCGGTGCCAAAGCTTAAAGATCATACCTTTGCACTTGGAGGATCACACGTTTGGGATCGAGTCTACTTGAAGATGGAAGATCGACAAGAAGACTTAGGTATCCTAGTTTAGATAGAGTTTTAGATCCATTTGTAAAGCTTAGTATAGTTGATATGCTCAAGTGCACAAACACACACATGTTTGGATATTGGTTTTTCGGTTTTTAGTTTAACCGATATGAGTTTTCATGAATGGTTTGATCAAAACAAGTTTACATGTTTTATATGTATATTAGATGTGCTCTATATACATACATGCTTATATGACTTATACAAACATAGTTTGACATACCTATTCATGTAGTTTTATATTTTGGCATAAAACATATTTTTGTAATTAAAGACAAAAACTATGATATATTTGTTGAATGTGTATTAGACCTATGTCCATATGCATCATGCTTAATAATGTTCAAATATCATGTTTTTGTATTTCTATAAGTTTTTAGGAAAATCAGATTTCCTATTAAAAAAATCAAGTTTGATAAAAATACAAGTTTTGTTTTTGATAAAATTGGCAAGACACAAAAATGAATTGATATGTTGATATATTGTCTTGAATTTTTATCACTTGTTTGAGTTTCAATATAAAATGATAAAACAATTTTTATGGTATTTTTAAAAGAGATAAAAGATTTTTTAGAAAATATTTTTCCAAATTTTCTGACCTTGTTTTTGTGCTGACAGGCTGGTCGGTCGACCCTGACGGTCGACCGCACCAAGGGCCGGTCGACCGTTCGGGTCGACCGACGTGCACAGACGTGCACGTCTGTTAGGCACAGACACGGTCGACCGGGACGGTCGACCGAGTTGAGAGCTCTGCTCTCTGGTTTTCTGGGTCGACCGGGCCGGTCGACCGCAGTTGCCCAACGGTCATAATTCTGACCGTTGGCGGTCGACCGGACCGGTCGACCGGTGGCCTGTCAGGCTGCCACATCAGCCTAACGGCTAGTTTTGTATAGGGGCTATATAAACCCCATCTCTTTGGGGATTTTGGCCAAGTTTTCTAAGAGAAAAATTTCCAGTTTTCTGAAGTGTTTAAAAGAGTTTTAAAAAGAGTGTTTGGGCTTTAATCTTTCAATCTTTATTGTTTTAGGTTTTTGGAAAAATCAAAGAAAAGAATATTTTGGGAGATTTGTCTTGGTTTTCATTTTATATCTTTTGCAAGAATTTTCCCAAGTGTTTTTCTTTGTTGCTTGTTTTCCAAACACCTAGTTTTCCACACTTGAGCTATCATACTATCCTAATCTATTTAGGATCTTGTTTTTGTGGAAAAGAAAAGAGAAAAAGAAAGAGAGAGTTTTGAGGTTGTTGTTTGTAACCTCTAAGTTGTACACCCTTATTCTTGTTGTATCCCTCTTAGGTAGAGGTGATCGGGTGATTGGTTTGTATCCCTCAAGTGTGAGGTGATTGAGATTGGTTGTGAGCCTCTTCGGTAGAGGTGTTGTTGTTGGTTGTTGGGCCTCGGTGGAGGTTGTTGTTTGAGAGAGGAGTTCGGTACTCCTAGAGTTGTAAGAAATCCTCTTTGGTAGAGGTTCCCTCGGTGGGAGTTGAGATAGTGGAAATCCTACACGGTGGTGTAGGCGGGAATATAGAGCAAGGTGCTCGAACCTCGAAACAAATCTCGGCGTTTGCGTTTGCTCCCATTGTCTCTCTAACTCTCTCTCATTTACTTTGTGCAACGCATCATACTTCATATCATATCATATTTGCTTGTGTTGAGCATATTTCATATTGCCTTGCATTAATTCATATTGCTATATCCTTGATTGCTTGGCTTGATTGTGTGTGCACATTGCTTGAATTGCTTGTGTGTTTGTGCATCACCTATACTCATCCAATAAGAGCTTCACATAGCGCCTCAACCCATATCTAGGGAATCAAGAGGAGTTAGTCCAGAGCCTCGCAAGGGGAATTCGGCTACACTTGTTGGATTGTATTAAGTGTGTTGCAAGATTTGCATTAGCTTCCGCATTTAGCGCACTTAGTTTGCATTAAGTTTCTTAGATTAGCACTTACACCTATTCCCCCCCCCCCCTCTAGGTGTTTTTTCAATATCATCAATAGATTCATTTTCTTACATTTTAAAACTTTCATATTGGGAACGCAAGAGATCAATTTTAGCTCTCTTGACTTGTGATGTTCCCTCATGAGTGACCAATAAGTGTTGCCAAATCTCATAGGAGGACTTGCAATGGATAATCCGTGTTAAGTCTTCCTCATTCAATGCTAAAAGTAGGGCATTTTGAGCCTTCAAATTAGCATCAAATTTCTTGGAGGTAAGATCGGACCAAGTGTCCTCCTCACCTTCGGGTTTACTAAAAGGCTTGGTCAAAAACTTAGCAACTAGGCTACCTAGAGATTGTAGAAAAATGTTCATCCTAACTTTCCATATGGGAAATTGAGTCCATCAAATTTGGAAGGGGTCTTAATGTTATCGGCCATCTTTACTAGTGTATGAATGAGTATATGAAAATAGTGATTAGCAATTTATAGGATCTCTCTAAGGATGTGAAGTAAAAAACTAGAGTCCTAGCTCTGATACCAATTGAAATCACCTAGAGGGGGGTGAATAAGTGATTATGCTAATCAATGCACAAATTTAAAAAATGAGATGATGCAACGATCACTCAAAGCAAGATTAGAAGCCGAATACCCCGTGAAGGGCTCTGAACTCCTTCCTCGTGATTCCTCTAAATAAGAGTTTGAGGTGCGCAATGCAATCTTGTTGTGAGAGTATAGATCGACAATATAAGAAAGAATGAATAGAAAGTAAACAACACAAGTTAACCAATCGCAAACACAGAGATTTGTTTCGAGGTTCGAGCACCCAGCTCTACATCCCCGCCTTCACCCAGAAGGATTTCCGATCCACTAGAACTTCCACAAAGGATTACAACCACTAGGGAGTACCCAACTCCTCAATCACACTCCTCTAGTCCAGAGGTAGTGGAGCCACAAATACAATAATCACTTGGTGATCAAAAGACCACAAACTCTCTTTTGAAAAACTTTTCTTTACAAAAACCCTAGAGAATAATATATAAGATTGAAGCTCAAGATTTTGTAAGTGATATAAAAACAGAAGAGAGATTTTAAGAAACAAAAATTTTTAGAAAACTTTTGAAAATAATAGCCCAAAACTTAAACAAAAGCTTTTTCTCAAGAAAACTCAAAACTTTTGATCTTTGAATTTGTTGTTGTGAAAACCTCTACCCTAATGACCTCTTTATATAGGATTTAGGAAGAGTAAACATAGAAAACTTTTACTTGAATAAAAGAGGAAGAAATTGACCTTCTAATATAGCTAACCACGTTTTTTTTTAAACTTAAACACGTTTTAAAAACATGTTAAAAATCAGCCTCCAGAAAATTAGCCATTACTGCCAATCTGGCAGATTGGTCAACTTTAAGCACATTTTTCTAGCTATAAACGTCCGAATTCAGAATTAGGTATATAGGAATAATTTATAAATATTTAAGTCTTCTTGTTAATGCAACTGGAATCAACTCAATATATTTTTTATTAGAAAGTTATCAATAAAAAACTGACAGGTGTTAAATCAGAAACTATAAGCTGTTTTCAGAGCAAGAACAGAGTTCAACCAAATATTTGATATCTTTAACATTTGAATCTGAAAATAGTTATTGAACAATAATTTAAGATCTGAAAGTTATCTTTGAAATGCAAGTTAAATCATGTTATTTGAATATAAAAATAAAAAGTTATGATAATAAATATAAAAGGGTGTCAAGCAGATCAGCAGAACTAAAACTGGTTCAAATCTAAAACCCGATGTACTTGAAATCCAAAACTGGTTAAACCAAAAACCAAACGAATTGAATTTGTGTATGTGTATTTGAGCTTTAAATGTATATACTATTCTTAAACAAAATAAATTATATGAGTCTACAAGCAGGAGTCTCTGATAGTTGAAGTTGAGCAACATTTGAGCTAGACCCTAATATCACATGCTTGAGAACTCTTGAGCCATCAATACCTGTATCAACCTGAAATTCATTCTTTAACTTCTATTAGTACCAAATAGCTTTTATATAGTTTGTTATCATCAAAACACATAACCTGGGGATTATAACCTTTGGGCCAATAATTTTTCCCTTTTTGATGATGACAAAACATATAGGCTGTAAAACAAAATATAGGAGGGAGGTAAAAGTTCCCCCTCAAATGATACTCTATTTTATCAAGTATAAAATATGAAAACATATACATATATGAACATGTACAAAATATGAAACCTACATATATGAGATAAACATATACAAAACATGAGCATGTACAAAATATGAAAACATATACATATATGAATATGTACAAAATATGAAACCTACATATATGAGATAAACATGTACAAAACATGAACATGTACAAAACATAAAACCACCAATACTTCTCCCCCTTTTTGTCAAACATCAAAAAGGGTTAGGAAACAACCAATAAACAATATATGCATAAACAAGATATAAACATGCATATATACATACATAAACTCAAATATCTCTTCCCCTTTTTTTTGTCAATTCATCAACAAAGGGGCTAAGGAAAAAATAATCAATTGTCATATCATCAAATCTTAAAGATCAAAACTTAAGTTTTTTTTTTAAATACCAATTTAAAGATCAAATTTTCTATCTTTCATCAAGTTTTTAAAAGAGTTTTTGTGCCAAAAGATTTGATCTTTATTATTTTTTTTAAAGGGTGGAAAAAATCAAGAAAAGGATAAGTGTTTGGGAGTTGTTTTGATCTTCATTTATATTTCAATCTAGAGTTTTTCTCAAGAGTATTTCTTTGTGATTTTGATTTCCAAACTCTTTATTTTCTTACACTTGAGCTATCATATCTATCCTATCTATTAGGATCTTGTTTTGTGAGAAAAATTAGTTTATTATTTAGTGAGACCACCAAGAATTGTAACCTTCTTTGTATTGTTGATATCCCTCTAATGAGAGGTGATTGTGGAGATTGTGTTAGTATCCCTCTAAGTGTGGAGGTGATTGAGGTTGGAGTTTGGCTAAGTGCTTAGACCCTCTAGTGAGAGGTGGTTTTGATTGTTTGGCTTTGTGCCTATCCCTCAATCGTGAGGTTGATCTTGTGTGGCTTAGTGCCTTGCCTCTAAGTGTAGAGGTTGTATTTGTTGGAGAGAGAAATTGTGTACTCATAATTGTATTTGCCCAAATTCTCAGTGGAGGTTCCCTGTATGGGAAGTCCTATGTGGACGATATAGTGAAAATCCTTCTGTATGAAGGCGAGGACTTAAAGCTGGGTGCTCGAACCTCGAAACATATCTCGGTGTTTGCGATTGATCCACTATCTCTAAACTCTCTCATTGTGCATTGCATCGTATTGTTCATATCATTTATACGCTTGGTTTGTTTGTGTGTGATCATACACATATTTTGCATTCTTTTCATTACACTCCTACATTTATCGTGTAATAAATCTGCTAATTTCTTTATCTTAAATTTTTATTTTGTAGAAGATAATAATGAAGAGAAAGAGGATTAAACCAAATAAATACCAGGTAAAATCAGATTTAACTGGACCTATTTGGTTAGCTGAGGATGATCCCAGATCTAGTTAGAGCAAATCAAAGATTGGGGCAAATGTTTAGCTGAAGATCAGAGCAAATCAGAAAGATAACACCAAATAGAAACCAATAAAATTCAGATTTCTATAAATCCATTTTGGTTAGCTAAAGATCAACCGAGAATAATATCAAATACAGAGAGATAAATGGATAGAGAGAAGATCAATGAATAAGATGAAGCAAGTTTGACTCAGATTCTGACTGGATACATTTTAGTATTTGAATCATAATGTTCGCTGCTGAATCTCAAATCTGATGATTCAAGATGATCCAGAAAGAAGATTTACAGGGCTACAACTCTTATGTTGATCACAATTTCTAATTCTGTCATTTGGTAAGTGATATTCAGCAATCAATACGCCAATAAACTGCAGATCAGAACTGAATATCCACATCAAATCAAGTTTGGAGATAAGGGAAGGATTCAAATTCATAAATGGTTAGCTTTCCCTATCTTTATACTCCTCTAACCTATGTATTTCTTCTATAAATACCTACAATCTCAAAGGCAAGGAGGACGACCAGGCAGAGATAGGATTTAGTCCAGTTTTTTCATTCTTTGTAGTGTAGGTTTTTGTTTTCTTTTTATGTAATTTTAATTTCTTTTTAAGCTTAGGTTAGATTGAGATTCATGTAAGTAAGAGAGAGAGAGGCTTATGTTGAGAGTGACACCTATGTACCTCCTCCTTTCTTCCATCATTTCCGCAAGTAATAAAAGGTAACTTTTTTTTATGTTCGTTTTTACTTTTGTTTCTCTTCTTCTTTCTACTTTTTCTCTTTTGGTTATGATGAGCATTCAAGTGAATCTAGTAGCATCAGTATAACAATGTTTGTGTGAGTTCCAATGATATTTCATGATGATGTTCTCCTCCTCAAGACTCTGTATCATTTCATTCTTTTTCGTCTTGATGATGTAATACGAATGGGGACTGAGCTCGATCCTATGGCTTATGCGTTGAACGCCTCCGAAGCAAAGTAGAACATGCAAGGGTTATAGGTAAGTTATCAACCAAATGAGGTAAGTATTTCTTTAATCTTTTCTTTCTTTTTTTTATTTCTTTAGTTTAGATCACCAACACCAACGACACCCACTTCTTTTATCACTCCTTTTCCATTTCTTTGTACATATCCAATTCTGGTTTCTCCATCTTCTCAATCTCTCACTTTCTACCTAACTTCATTATAATTTATTTATTTTTTTTTAAGAAACTAAAGAAGAACTTTAACCATTAATGGTAGTATAAAAGAGAACTTGCTAGAAAAGCTTCCATCGCTAGTCCCTCCTTGTGGATCACGACCCGCATAGCCACTTGCTATTGCGGTAGAATTGAGTACTTGCACATCTCTATTTTTAAGTTCTGAAATTCTGTATTCTTGTGTGCAGGTTCAACCTCAATCAAATTTTGGCGCCGTTGTCGGGGAGGGACGGTAAGTAATTCTCTTTAAAGTTTACATTTTTAGTTAACTTTCTTCTTTATTTTTTGTACAGATTTAACAAGGAATTCTTGCTGCAGTGGACACATAAGTGGCCTTGGACTCTGCTCAAGAAAGCAGAGCCAAGAAGCCCTCAGATTTGCTACAGTCTTGTGGCAAACTGAGTGAACTACTAACCTGTATTTTCTGTAGGTTGGCTGAATTGCGTAATTTAAATATCTGTAGCATTTATTTCCTTATTTGATTCACTGTATTTACTTTCTAACCTCAATAGTAAAATGATGATTGTAAATGCTAAAATGATTTAGACTTTGCATTTAGGCACGTGTCTATTTCATTACATTTTCTATTTACTGTTGAAGAGTGCTGGAGCAAAGGTACGTGTGCATAACATCTAGTATAAGAACACTTTTGGATTGTTTACATTTCTTAAGTGTTACTTTTCTTGTACACTGCACTAAATTGATCTAAGGGCTTGTCCTATAAACAAGATAAGGTGGGGAAGTCATTACCCTCCCTTAGCCCACAAATAATCTTCTCACTCACTAACCCAAGCCTAACTAAAAATGAGTAGACGTTGGCTCTAGGAACATCTCGGACTCAATTAGGAGATTATCCTAAGGGGAAAGGTGTTGGAATTTGACTCCTGCCAAATCAGTATCTAGGAAGGGGATTAAGGGCCGAAAGCCCGAAGGTTTGTGGTTACTTAATTAAGGAACGTCTTTGACGGATAACCTTCCACCAATCTTGCCCTGACCTGGCTAATTAGCTTGTGGTCAAAATCTGCATTATACCTCCCTGTACAGTCTAACCAACTAGGAGTCGTCTAGGTCATAGGTTTACCCTAACTTAGGTTAGAATTTTTTCTTTTTTGCTTGTTTTTCTTTGTTTGTATTTAACATTTATTGTGTGATTTGGCTTATAACAATAATTTTTTCAATTTTAATGGTAATCCATATTACACCCAAACCTCTTTTTTAGATATTACCAACCCGGCATATCATAACTTTAACCAACCCAGTGTGCCAAATTGGTCTTATCCGAATCATTACATGCCCCAGTCCCAATACTATGAACAAGACTGGAATAGTCATCACTACTCTTCACAGAGTCAATGAGGATACAACTCCCCCGAGTCATATTGTCAACTACCCTACTAACATCCAGCTTCATATACTCCTTCTCCCGAACAACCATTAGAAGAATCAATTGACTGGTAAAAGAGGATGGAAGCCTTAGATGAGCTTGAGCGATGAATTCAAATTTTAGAAGACTCAAAATCCCGTAAAAATTTCAAGTCACAGATCCTTACTCTATTTTTCAAGGAGAACATGCCAACTTAGAAAAGAGTATGAAAACCATGACTCAATGTCAAAATGATCCACTCGATATGATAGAAGCAAGAATTAGTAGATTGGAGAACATACGTAGGAATAAGGAAACTCTTCCTATTCAATCTTTGACTATTCGTAACACTTCTAGCCATATTGATGAAAATCAAGAATCATGATATCTTGAAGAGTTTGACCAAGATTCAGTTTCATCACAAAGCCTTGAACTTGACCAATGTCAGTCCATTGACGAATTGGCAAGTTTTCATTTTAATGAGATTGAACTTGATCATGAATGTGAATCCGATCCCCAACTTTGTGATTCAGTTTCCATCTTCGAATCTATGTTGACTTCGATATTCTTACCCAATTTGGACCAATTTTCTGAGCCAACATTTATTCCCGTACCCATAGATTTTGAAATTGAATCACCAATTTTGGATAGTCACATTCCATTGATGGGAAAAGAATGTGAATATCAATTCTTGGACTTGGACTCAACGCTTGAACCAAAACTAACTCTCGAACCCCAAGTCGATTTTTTCGAGTTTGTATTGGTTCCTGAACCTATCATTCTTAAGTCCAAGTCAACCATTCCACCAAGTCACATTCTTTTGTAGGACATAGGTATAGACCATGATGACTCTGTGATAATTTTCCAGGACTGGTCATGTAAAGGAAGTAAGTTTCACAATAGGATCTTTCATGATCCTATTCATACTGGGGATTGTAAATATATAAATAGAAAAGAGGTCAATAAAGGTAGGTTCCGTGAACTACCACATTATCTTGATTGGGTAGCAACGCTTGACCCAATCAGACCATCACCGGAACCACCACCTTAAGGTAATATTTTCCTTCCCTTTCTTCTTTTTCATACATCTATGCATTAATTCATACATTGAGGACAATGCATGAGATAGGTGTGGGGAGGGTCTAACATAACTTAGGTTTTTTCTTTTTATTAAAAAAATAAAATAAAATAAAAATTAACATTTTCTTTACTTTTAAAAACTTTTTGAAAATAAAAACAATATTTTGACATATTTTTTGTAAGAAATTAAGTCAATTTTAAGGAATAAGAAAATCTAAATTAGGATTTCTTATACTTGGTCAAAATAAGATTATTTGTTTGATTTTTAAGGTTAGGAAGATAATTTGTCAAAGTAATTTAATCTTGATCTTTACCTTGATGAAATATGCACACTTATATACTTACACACTTAGGGTTCTAAAACAAAGATTCTTATGCCTTAAAAAAAAATTTCTATGAAAGTTAAACAAATCTAATTATTGATTAGCTAGGTGCTTTGGCCTAAGCAAGCCTTGGTATTTATGCGAAAGATGATTAGATAAGTTTGAGAAAAATATATATAAAAATCCTCTGATTAAGCTGGGTATTTGTGCCTAATAAAGCATAAATATTCACGCCTAAAAGTGGTTCATATAATAAAATCCTTACTTTTGTGGCCTTGTTTGCTCGAGTCTTAAGTCCTTGGGGTGTTTTCTCACCCGGTGCCCTAAAACTGTTTGATTTGGGAGTCATCGATTAAAGGCTCGTTTATGGGCAGATTAGAAAGCCTAATAGAATTAAGGAATAATACCATCAAATATATATATATATATATATATATATATATATATATATATATATAAATAAGGCATAAGAGTTAGAGTTAATGGACCCTTAGTCAAAATTTTTACGGTCACAAGGTGCATATGACTTAGGGTAAAGTAATAGACTAGATGAGTAGTACAATTTGACTCCTTACTTTAATTGATAACAAATTTTGAATAGAGACTAAGTTTACGAATAAAAAATTCAGTTTTTTTATAACTTATAGATTACTTAAATCTTACAATAATATTTCAAATATTTTTCTCTTTTAAAATGAGTTATCAAAATACTAATATTTTTCTCTTTCTTTATGGATTTTGTGGGTGCAATCCACTGAAAATCCTCACGAGACAAAACTCGTCCTCTAGGGTAACTTAGAGGTTTAACTGCTTGTTGCATAAGCTTAGTGCAATCGCGTGATCTGCGAAAGAGGTCTAATAATCTTTAGTTTAGTTTTATAGTTTTGCTCGAGGACGAGCAAAAGATAGGTGTGAGGGTGTGATCATACACATATTTTGCATTCTTTTCATTACACTCCTACATTTATCGTGTAATAAATCTGCTAATTTATTTATCTTAAATTTTTATTTTGTAGAAGATAATAATGAAGAGAAAGAGAATTAAACCAAATAAATACCAGTTAAAATTAGATTTAACTGGATCTATTTGGTTAGCTGAGGATGATCACAGATCTAGTTAGAGCATATCAAGGATTGGGGCAAATGTTCAGCTGAAGATCAGAGCAAATCAGAAAGATAACACCAAATAGAAACCAGTAAAATTCAGATTTCTATAAATCCATTTTGGTTAGCTAAAGATCAATCGAGGATAATATCAAATACAGAGAGATAAATGGATAGAGAGAAGATCAACAGATGAGATGAAGCAAGTTTGACTCAGATTCTGACTGGATACATTTTAGTATTTGAATCATAACTTTCGCTGCTGAATCTCAAATCTGATGATTCAAGATAATCCAGAAATAAGATTTACAGGGCTACAACTCTTATGTTTATCACTATTTCTAATTCTGTCATTTGATAAGTGATATCCAGCAATCAACACGCCAATAAACTGTAGATCAGAATTGAATAACCATATCAAATCAAGTTTGGAGATAAGGGGAGGATTCAAATTCAGAAATGGTCAGCTTTCCCTATCTTCATACTCCTCTAACTCTGTATTTCTTCTATAAATACCTGCAATCTCAAAGGCAAGGAGGACGACCAGGCAGAGATAGGATTTAGTCCAGTTTTTTCATTCTTTGCAGTATAGGTTTTTGTTTTCTTTTTATGTAATTTTAATTTCTTTTTAGCTTAGATTAAATTGAGATTCATGTAAGTAAGAGAAAGAAGCTTATGTTGGGAGTGACACCGATGTACCTCCTCCTTTCTTCCATCGTTTCTGCAAGTAATAAAAGGCAACTGTTTTTTATGTTAGTCTTTACTTTTGTTTCCTTCTTCTTCTTTCTACTTTTTCTCTTTAGGTTATGATGAGCAATCAAGTGAATCTAGTAGCAGCAGTATAACAATGTTTGTGTGAGTGCCAACGATATTTCATGATGGTGTTCTCCTCCTCAAGACTCCGAATCATTTCATTCTTGTTCGTCTTGATGTAATGCGAATGGGGACTGAACTCGATCTTATGGCTTATGCGTTGAACGCCTCCGAAGCAAGGTAGAACATGCAAGGGTTCTAGGTAAGTCATCAACCAAAGGAGGTAGTATTTCTTTAATCTTTTCTTTCTTTTCTTTTATTTCTTTAGTTTAGATCACCAACACCAACAACACCCACTTCTTTTATCACTCCTTTTCCATTTCTTTATACATATCCAATACTGGTTTCTCCATCTTCCCAATCTCTCACTTTCTGCCTAACTTCATTGTAATTTATTTTTCTTTTCTTTTTAAGAAACTAAAGAAGAACTTTAACCATTAATGGTAGCATAAAAGAGAACTTACTAGAAAAGCTTCCATCGCTAGTCCCTCCTTGTAGATCACGACCTGCATAGCCGCTTGCTATTGCGGTAGAATTGAGCACTTGTACATCTCTATTTTTAAGTTCTGAAATTCTGTATTCTTGTGTGCAGGTTCAACCTCAATAGTGTGCCTCACTTATGTTGAACCAAGAGAGCTTCATATAACACCTCAACTCTTATTTAGAAGAATTTAGAGGAGATAGTCCAGAGCCCTTCACTGGGAATTCGGTTACACTCTTTGGTTATACGAAGTGTATTACAATTAAGTTTTAATTCTGTATTATTTGTCATTAAATTAGTTATACACCTATTCACCCCCCTCTAGATGTACTTTCAATTGGTATCAGAGCCTACGCTCCTGGTATTAGGTTTAACCACCTAGGAGTGAGATCTTGGCTTGCTAATCTAGATTTACATTTGCACACTTATTTGTTTTCACACACTCATGGATTACCTTGCCCCTCCCATGTTTGATGTTTCTAACATCAATATGTGGAAGCTGTTGGCCCAAAGGTTTTCCACTCTAGTTTTGATGATGATTAACTCATGTAGTTATGTGTACTAATAATCTTGCAATGTTTAAGTTTCAGATATTTAACAAGATATTAGTTGGTGAAAGCTTCCACACATCTTTCACATGTTGATTCAAAAGCCCGAGCAACAAAGATGATATCTAACACTCATTGGAGTCAAGCTTGGTGAATCAAGGAGTTTTGGATCGAGTCGGCTTGGAGATTGCGCTCTACAAGAAGACTTAGGTATCCATAGTTTTAGTTTTGTGTTTAGATCCCAAATTGTAAAGATTAGAATAGTATGATATGCTCAAGTTCACAATACACACACATAAATTCAATATGTTTGGTTTTTGATTGAATCGGTTTTGGATTTCAAATACATATATCGGGTTTTAGATTTGAACCAGTTTTAGTTCTACTGATCTGCTTGACACCCTTCTATAGTTATTATCAAAACTTTTTATTTTTATATTCAAATAACATGATTTAACTTGCATTTCAAAGATAACTTTCAGATCTAAATTTCTTATTTAATAACCATTTTCAGATTCTAATTTTAAAGTTGTCAAATATTTGGTTGAAATCTGTTCTTGTTCTGAAAATAGCTTACAGTTTCTGTTTTGACACCTGTCAGTGTTTTATTGATAACTTTCGTATCCAAACTGATATTGAGTTGATTTCAGTTGCATTAAAAAGATAACTTAAATATATACAAATTATTACTATATACCTTTTTATGAATTCGAACGTTTTCAGCCTGAAAAATGTGCTCCAATCTGACCTATTTTGTTGAACAGCCAGGCTGGGCCGGTCGACAAGTCCGGTCGACCGTGCCAAGCCTACGGTCGACCGGCCGGTCGACCGGACGTGCACGAAACCGTGCACGTCGGCTGTTTCTGTAGACGGTCGACCGTGCGGTCGACCGACTGTAAGCAGATTGGTCTCTGTTTGTTTGGGTCGACCGCCGGGTCGACCGGCAGTTGTGAAACGGCTGTATTTTGACCATTGGACGGTCGACCGTGCGGTCGACCGGCAGGGTATTTCTGGCAGTTCTGCTGCCAACGGCTATTTTTCAGATTTGCCTATAAATACCCCATTTAAGAGAGTTTTTCTCTAAGAATTTTGGGCTAAAATTTTCATTCTCTCAGGTGTTTTTGCTGCAATCAAAATAGGTTTTTGGATTCAAATCGAACAATCTTTTTGGTGTTTTCTTTAGGGTTTGAAAAATCAAAGAAAAGGGTTTTGGGAAAAGTTTTTGAATTGAACTTCTCTATCTTGGTTTCATTTATTTCCCAAAGATTTTCTTTGAGTTGCTGGTTTCAAATCCCTTGGTTTTCTCCACACTTGAGCTAAAATCTACTATCTTTTCTATAGGATTTTGTGTGGGAAAAAGTGATTGTTTTGTGGTTGTTGTTTGAAACCACTAAGTTGTAAACCCTATCTTTAGCTTGGCTTTGTGCCTTTCCCTCATTGTGTTGAGGAAGTTTGGCTATTGGGTTGTATCCCTCAAGGTTGTGAGGTGATCCTTGTATTGGTTTTGAGTTTGGAAATCCCTCAAGTTGTGCTTGGAGTTGTGCCTCAAGGAGGAGGTTGTGATTGTAAAGAGAGGAGTTGGGTACTCCTTATGAGAGTTCTTGGTGAACTAGCTAGTGGATTAGAAATCCTTCGTGTGTCGAAGGCGGGGATGTAGAGCTGGGTGCTCGAACCTCGATAACATATCTCTGTGTTTGCGTTTGATCCATTGACTCTCTCTATCTCTCTCTTTACTTTGTGTATTGTGCAAATTGCTATATCTTATACTTGCTTGTGTGTGTATCATTGTTGTAATTGCAATTAGTTTTTAAATTCCACATTAAGTTCACTAGATTAGCATCGTCACCTATTCACCCCCCTCTAGGTGACATTTTAGAAGCTTAGGATAAGTATGTACCTAAAAACCCTAGGATTGCATGTTTTCCTTACCACTATCAAGAAATCTTATCTTGGTAATAGTAAGCATATAGAGGCCAATGCACAAACCCTTGAGGCACTTAGGAGCACATTAAATAAAGAATATCTATGTATGGTTTCTCATTATGATTCTGCCTTTGCAGTGTGGAACACGTTGACCTCTCTAAAGCTTCAAACGCGAAACATTATGGAGAAGGAATCAAGTGAGGATAAATTCGAACAACAAGGGAATGACTCCCCTGAGGTATATTCGGAAACTCAACTAGATGATAGTACTAGTTCTTCAGGTGATGATTATGTTGATCCTGATGCATTAAATGAAGAATTTTCCATTTTTGTGAAAAATTATTAGAAAAATATAAAGCTTTAAAAAAGAAAACTTTTGGACTTAATAAAGAAAGTAAGGATTTTGTTTCAAAACTTGATTTGGCTTTATAAGAGAACGCTAAGATTTCAAATGAATGTGACTCTTTATAATCCCAACTTGAACTTGCTCTAAAT
>JAVJIF010020126.1:0-20000 GCA_038442645.1 Agave tequilana | reverse complement strand
AAGAAAAGGATAAGTCTTTGGGAGTTGTTTTGATCTTCATTTATATTTCAATCTAGAGTTTTTCCCTAGAGTTTTTCTTTGTAATTTGATTTTCAAACTCTTTATTTTCTCACACTTGAGCTATCATATCTATCCTATCTATTAGGATCTTGTTTTGTGAGGAAAATTGGTTTGTGGTTTAGTGAGACCACCAAGAATTGTAACCTTCTTTGTATTGTTGATATCCCTCTAGTGAGAGGTGATTGTGGAGGTTGTGTTGGTATCCCTCTAAGTGTAGAGGTGATTGAGGTTGGAGTTTGGCTAAGTGGCTAGAACCCCTAGTAAGAGCTGGTTATGATTGTTTGGCTTTGTGCCTATCCCTCAACTGTGAGGTTGATCTTGTGTGGCTTAGTGCCTTGCCTCTAAGTGTAAAGATTGTATTGTTGGAGAGAGGAGTTCTGTACTCCTAGTTGTATTTGCCCAAATCCTCAGTGGAGGTTCCCTGTGTGGGAAGTCCTGTGTGGACAATATAGTGAAAATCCTTCTGTGTGTAGGCGGGGACGTAGAGCTAGGTGCTCGAACCTTGAAACATATCTCGGTATTTGCGATTGATCCACTATCTCTAAACTCTCTCTCTTTCTCTCATTGTGCATTGCATCATATTGTTCATATCATTATATGATTGGGTTTGTTTGTGTGCCTCACTTGTGTTGAACTAAGAGAGCTTCATATATCACCTCAACTCTTATTTAGAGGAATTTAGATGAGATAGTCCAGAGCCCTTATCGGGAATTCGGCTACACTCTTAGGTTATACCTTGTGTGTTTAACTTAATAATTTTTAATTTGCATAAATAGTTTTAATTCCGTATTAATTCACCATTAGATTAGCTACTCACCTATTCACCCCCCTCTAGGTGATTTCAATTGGTATCAAAGCTTGGTACTCTTGATTTGGGTTTAACAACCTAGAGTTAAAGATCCTTATTTTTGGCAAATCAGAATATTTGTTTACATACACATGGATTTCATATTACCTCCCATGTTTGACATTCTTAACATCCAACTTGGAAAGTTAAGATGTCCATGTACCTCAAAGCCTTAAGTATTCATGTCTATTTTGTCACTATTAAAGATTCTTATTGTTTAAATGGCAAATATCTTGAGGCTAATGCAAAAGCCATCCATGCTTTAAAGAGTACCCTAAATGATGAATATTTATCTAAGGTTGCTAATTTTGATTCGGCTTTTGTAGTATGGTACACTATAGTCTCCCTTGGAGTATAAGAGCAATACTATGCGGGGAGTAACTTGGATGATGGGAGTGATGCTTCCAACTTGTGCTACATGGTCCAAGGGATAACCCCCTTGAGGTAAATTCTGAATCCGAGCTTGATGAGGATGTTGACATATCTTATCATCATCTTACTTTATTTTGTCAACAACTTCTTGAAAATATGAATTGCTTAAAAAGGATAAAAAGAAATTGAAAAATAAATTTGATTCCATGTTAAAAAAAAAGACTCCTTTCAAGATAAATTGGAATGCATTTTAAAAGAAAATGATATGTTGAAAAAGGATAATATTTTCTTGACTTCTAAATTGAATGATCTTTGTGAAGGAAATACTTCTTTAAAAAATAAAATTATTTTGGTGGAAAAGAAAAGGAAATTGCTTTGAATGAAAACAACTCTTTAAAAAGAAAAATATTTCAAAGGAAAGGAAAATGTTTCTAAAAAGAACAAGATTGATGATTCTCATTCTCACCATACTTTTCATGCAACCATTGATAAAAATGAGATTAAATTTTTGAAAAATAGAATAGATTATTTGAGCTTAACTTTGAGCAATTGTGTATTTAATTATAATAGATTGGAAACCTTGTTTTAAAAGAAACAAGCTCCACATGCTCATGCACATCACCCACTGCACACATATGCACACTTTGCACATCATGAACACACTCATTCTCATGTGAATTTTAGAGTGTACAAATGTACACATTGCGACCGCAAAGGCCATTTAGCAAAGTTTTGTAATGATAAGGTAAAATGTTTAGGTTCCGAACAATGTTAACCCCCGTGGACCCAAAAGAAAATGGGTTCCAAAATCCTCACCTCTTGTGTTTGATGTAGGTATGGGCTCTCACATGACGTGAGAGACTCGGTGCCTTGGTGGTAGATGCATGGGCTAGATGGACATACAATTGATGCATCACTATCAAGGAAGTTTGGTAGGAGGACCACCATGTTTTGGAGACTTAGAGAATAGTGCTTGTGATTTTGGTAACTATCTCTAAACTCCTATTTTAGTTTATATGCTTTGATATATATGTTTTTAGCATGTTTTTGATATTGTGCTTCATGTGGTGAATACTTGTTTAGATGTATCCTTCGTTAAAATTTGTGTCTATATTTGTACAAGTAGTGAGCTACACTTGTAATTAGATTTTTGTTCCTCATTGCTCATTTGTACGCATTACATGTACATGTATAACCTAGTTCTGATGATACCTTCATTTATACTTGTTTTGCCTATTTTTATGCAAGTTTTGCTTCATGTATATGTAATTGTTTTTCTAAACTAATAAATATACATGTATACCTGTTTAGGACGGGAAAGGTGTCGTATTATGGAGTGTAAAAGAGCACAAATATATGTATTCAATGGAAAGAGAGTTAAGGTTTAGAAACAAACTCAAGTGCTTGTATCACTCCACAAATGTATTTATATGTTCAATGTACCCTTTCCTATCTCCGTTATAGCATAGAGCTATACCGAGTCGATTCTCAGGGAGAGCTAGCGATGGAAGCGTTACGGTCCTTAGTGAAGATGTAAAACGAGAATTCTTCTTTGCTTTAAAAGAATAAAGAATCGTTGGAAAAAGAATGAAAGAATGGATGGATATGTTCATGATGGAAATCGAGAGAAATCAAAATCAAGATTGGATTTGGTATTCACACTAAAAGAAAGTAAAACTTTGAAAGAATTTAAGATGAAAAAACCATGGCTAGCTAACCTTACTTCCTTGCTAAAGACTTACTAAACTCCGTGATGGTGATGCTTGCCTCATGTTGACTCATCGGCATATGTATGTCTTGCGTGTTGGTCTAATTACTTTCCCACTTGGATGATGGGGATCATTCTTGGACTTGTCTTGTAGACTTCATAAATGTCATTGGCCTACAAGTAGACTTTCAATAATGGAATCAAAAGAGCGACACACAAGGGAGGCTAAGGAAGAAGATACAACATACATCAATTGAAAGTGAAGAAGTTGTACATCTATTAGCATATGTTTGGTGATCCATCTCCATATTCCATCAAGGCACTTGTTCTAGACAAGGCTCTAAATGAGGCACACATGAATCATATGGAGTATTACAACAAGATCTTGTCAAGAAATGAAAGAAAACCCATCGGAGAAGAGAAGACCATACAACTTACAAGATTAAAGATAGCAATCACCCATGAGTTAGTAGTTAGCAAGGTAAGTTGTTAGCTAGCCATGAGAAGAAAGAATTAGCTACTAGCCATTAGAAAAGCAAAACAAAGCATGAATAAAATTGCAAGTAAAGTAAAACTAGAAGTAAAGAAAACAAAGTAATACTAGAAATTGCTTGAGTAGAGTGAAGAGAATTGATGAATTCTTGCTCCACAAGTTGTCACACCTTGATTACACAAGCTCTCTCTCTCTTACAATCTCTCTCTTGCAAAGATTTCTAGGGAAGAAGAAGACTAAGAGAAACAAAACCTAGAGAAAAATCCTACAAAAATACAATGATCTATCCTCTTCTCTCTCTTCTTCTGTTAAGTCCTTTCTCGCAGGTCTAGGTGCAGTATTTATAGGATCAGAGAGAAGCTTCGAGAGCCTAGGCCGTTGGCGCAAAATCCGAGATCCAACAGACCCAGATCTGCCGCAGATTGGCGGCAAGGTGCGGCAGTTTTGTGGCCGTTGGCTAACAACTTTCTGGTACGAAGTTGTTACAAGTTTGTTAGCCACGTGGTCTTCTAGAACCTTGAGTTGGCGCGCGGATCTCTCTGGATTCTGATTTCAAATTTGGGCTTTATCTTGGGCTTGGAATTAATCTCTTTAATTATTGCTAATTAAAGTGATTATTGGGCTTTCTCTCATTTCAATTATGAACCTGTAAAAATATAGAGAAGATGAGTAAAAATCATATATTTATTTGCAATATGCATGGGAATGATGTGGTAAAATATGCAATATTGTGTATCAATCACACCCCACACTTATTCTTTTGCTCGTCCCGAGCAAAGCAAAGAAAAGAAAAACTATACTACCAATTTTATTACACCACTTTCGCAGGTGACGCGATTGCACTGAGCATGTGCAACAAGCCGTTAAACCTCTAGGTTACCTTAGAGGAGGAGTGTTGTCTCCTGAGGGTTTTCAGTGGATTACACCCACAAAATCCATAAAGAAAGAAGACAAATGCTAGTGTTTTGAAAACGCATTTCGAAAAGGGAAACAAGTTTATGAACTATTTTTGCAAAATATAAGTGATCTTAGGTCATAAGTCCACCTATAATTATTCTTTCTTAAACTTAGTCTCTATGCAAGATCTTGTCTTCAATTAAGGTAAGAATTCAAAATTGGATTGAATATTTTATCCTTCATAAAACCTAGATAGTATGCACACCGTGACAGTGAAGATTTCTGGGATTTCAACTCTAACCATAAAGCCATTTATTTATATATATATTTTTCTTTTTCTCTTTTTTTTCTTCCCTTAGTTTAGGCTTTCTAGTTCACCCTTGTAACGAGCCTATAACCGATGACTCCCAAACCAGAAGGTCTTAGGGCACCAGATGAGAAAACATCCCTCGGGTTTAAGGACTC
Organism: Agave tequilana; assembly: GCA_038442645.1. NCBI lineage: Eukaryota > Viridiplantae > Streptophyta > Magnoliopsida > Asparagales > Asparagaceae > Agave > Agave tequilana. The sequence continues at coordinate 15,158 of JAVJIF010020126.1, read as the reverse complement.
GAGTGAAAAAGGCCACGAAACTAAGGGGGATTATTCTTTTTGATCACCGTTAGGCGTGAATAATTATGCTTCTTGAGGCATAATTCTCCAGCTTAATGAGTGATGTTTTTCACCGTTAGGCGTGAATAATCATGCTTCTTGAGGCACAATAATCCAGCTTAATAGGTGATGTTTTATTTATAATTTTTTTTTTATGGCATTTTGGTCTTTGTTTCCATCCCAAGAAATGTGTAAGTGTGAAGTACATACAATCTAAGGCAAAAAATTCAAGATAAAAATATCTCACCAATTTTTCTTACTTAGCCTATAATTTCAAACAAGATCTATTATTTCAACTAGGTTTAAGATGTCATAATTAAGGCTTTCTTAATTCCTAAGATACATCTTAATTTTCTTAAAAATAGATCTAAACTTTGTCTCTTATTTCAAAAAGTTTTTTTTTATTATTTTTTTTAATTTCTAAAAGAAGTGTAAAAGAAAGAAAATCTAAAAACTCTAAAAGAAGTGTAAAAGAAAGAAAATCTAAAAACTCTATATTAGTAAACCCTCCCCCACACTTATTTCATGCATTGTCCTCAATGCATTATGATACATGTATGCATGAAACAAGTAAGAGGTAAGAAACTTTTATTTACAAAAAAGTGCAAAAATTATTTACAAAGAGTATATACAAGTGTAACCATTACCTAGGCTTTTGGTCGTTTTCCTCTGTCCCGTTTCCCATTGTTCCAGTGCGTCTGCTTTCGTGAGCTCAGTTGGGAGACGGTATGAATTTTGTTAGCCTTAGGTGTTTCCAGATTCAATTGATTGTTATTATCATTCACACTCATTCCACCACATTGTTCACAAACAAATGCCTTATCACCACTTTCACTAGGAATCTCAACACTTCCAATATCTAGAAATTTTAACTCCTCTCCATATAATTCTTCAAAACTCAAGTCAACATCCGGAAGTATGCAATCAGTTAACTGACCCGAGTGGACTCATCTAGACACATAATCTCATCAGCAAACAGGTCTTCAAAAGATATATCAATTGGAGGTTCTTGAAGAGAATCACAGAATTGTGACTCATCTTTTGAAGCCTCACAATTGTCCTCAATAAAGCTAACCTCAAATGTTTGATCTTTTGTTTTACGAGGTTGTGTGTGGAAGACATTGTGTTCATGAGTCATGTTACCAAAGGTTAACCTCATTGATCCATTCTGGCAATTAATGATGGCATTTGCAGTAGCCAGGAATGGTCGTCCCAAAATGACAGGAGTTTGAGCCCTTTGATTGGAATTAGACACAGGTTTTGTTTCAAGGACTACAAAGTCAACAGGATAAATGAATTCCCCAACTTTGACAAGGACATCGTGAATTTCCCCCTTTGGTCTAGTGACAGAGCGATCAGCCAATTGGATAGTCATTTGGGTAGGACGGAGATCACCTACCCCAATTGTTGGTACACAGAGAAAGGCAGGAGATTGATGCTGGCCCCCAAATCAAGAAGTGCCCTATTAATGGTGGTCTGTCCTATGATGCATGAAATGGTGGGGCTCCCTGGGTCTTTGTATTTAACAGGAATTGGACCATTGAGCAGCTCGTTGATGGATGATGCTAGGAAGACTTTTTTAGGGACTTGTGTTTTCCTCTTCTTGGTGCACATTTCCTTTAAGAATTTAGCATATGATGGCACTTGTTGTATGGCATCAAGAAGAGGGACATTAATTTGGACCTTATTAAACATTTCTTTTATTTTCTCCATGTGAGCATTTATCTTGGGATTCTTAAGCCTATTTGGAAATGGTACTCTAGGCATATAAGGTTGCTCATCTACCTTTTCTTTCCCCTTGGCTTTTGAAGTGGATGGCTCTGAACTAGAGGATGGGTTGTCAGAAGTTGGTTGCATTGGGATTTGAGGTGTTGGCTTTGGTACTGGATGAGATGGTGGACTAGAAACCTTATTATCGAATTGTTTTCTAGATCTCAGGGTATGAATAGCATGACATTGACTGGGTCCTGAATCTTCCACTTCATGCAAAGGGAAGTGATGTTTGGGATTTGGCAATGGCTGGCTTGGGAACATTCCATTTTGTCTCTCAGCCAATTGCCCAATTTGGACCTGAACTTTATTCATATCCTGATGATAGTTCTTTGTAAAGGTTTCTAGTATTTTTTTTAACTCTGATATTTCTGAATCATTCTGGGGTGGATGTTGATGATACAGAGGCTGGAATTGTGATTGGTAATATGGTGGGTTCTGATATGGTTGTGAATGTGGTGGACTTTGAGATGGATGAACATACAGTGAATTCTGATTGAAACTGGGTGTGTGAGAATGAGCATTATATGGATGTGGAAGTGGTGGTATGTAATGCTCAGAACCAGACTGACTCCATGAAAAATTTGGATGGTTCTGCCATCCTGAATTATATGTGTTGGAGTATGGATGTCTGGTAAATGCTGCATTCATGTTCTCCTGATATGATTGGGGCTGATACAAAGGACACTCCTCAAAGACATGGCTAAGGTCATGACAGTTGGTGCAACCCGGTTGAATTACAGGCAATGGGTTGACCTGATTTACAACAGAATTTCCCTTAGACTCAAGCAGTTCTATCCTCTTCATTAATTGTGTGATCTTGGCATCTGCAGCTAGAGAGGATTCTATAGAGTGCGTACCAGTTCTGAAAGTGGGGGGAGTGGATTTATCAGGACATGACTCCCACTGAATGGTTTTCTCAGCTAGGGTTTCAAAGAGATCCCACCCCTGATGTTCATCTTTCTTCAAAAATTCCCCTTGACACATGGATTCAAGGAGGGTTTTCGTTTGGTAATCTAAACCGTCATAGATAATCTGGCACAGACGCCATTTCTCTATGCCGTGATGAGGACACAGGGCTAGAAGGTCTTTGAAACGCTCAAGATACTTCCAGAAAGGTTCATTTGGTTCTTACTTGAATTGCATTATATTCTTTCTCATGAGGGCTGTTTTGTGGATAGGATAGAATTTCTTAAGAAAGACCTTAACAAAATCATCTCAAGAAGATATGGAACTGACGGGAAGATTGTAAAGCCGCTTCTTAGCTAAATCCTTAAGTGCAAACGGTATGAACCGTAACCTAACAGTATCCTCGGTCAGTTGGGAAATTCTCTTCATTTGGCATACCTCTTCAAACTCACGAATAAAGAGGTAGCGTCCTCAGACTCAAGACCATGGAATCGGGAAAGTGTACTAATGAATTGCGGTTTCAGCTCGAAGTGATTTCCATTAGATTCGGGGAGAAGAATGCAAGATGGAAGGGAGGTGCGAATCGGATAGAATCGATCCTGAAGTGAGACGTTGTTTTCCATAATGTCAAGTGGTTGTGTAAGTGCAGAAAGTCTAACAAGTCTTGCAGATTCTGAATCACGAAACCACTCTTGCATATACAATCACAAACAACGTGCACCGATCACACCAGCGAAAAAGAAAAAATGAAAATAACAAACAAATAAAAGAAAAATCAATCCAAGCTTCTAGGATTCCTGGACCTAGACGACTCCTAACAGATTAGACCGTCCACAGGAGGTTTAGTGTAGACTTTGACTATAAGCGAATCAGCCAGGGAAGGGCAAGGTTGGTGGGAGGTTTTCCGTCAGAGACGTTCCTTAATTAAGTAACCAGCAACCTTCGGGCTTTCGGCCCTCAATCCCTTTCCTAGACACTTATTTTATAAAAGTCAATTTCCAACACTTTTCCCCCTTAGGATAATCTCCTAAGTGAGTCCGGATGTCCCTAGGGCCAACGTCTAGCAAATTTTATTTAGAAGCTTAGGATTGTGAGTGCTTGGGAAAATGATTTTCGGGCTAAGGAAAGGGTGATAAAATCCCCACCTTATCTTATTTATGGGTTATGCCCTTAGAATTGATTTGTGCAAGTGTACGATGTAAACAAACAAGGATCACCCAAAGCGGAATTAAATCAAACAAAGAGTGAGTCCTAGTCAATATGCAATGCTTACGTACCTTGCCTCCAGCACTCTTCCAACAGTAAAAGTAAAGGAATTGAAAGACACGTGCCTAGAGATGCAAATGTCTAAACAATTTTTAACTTTTCAACCAATTTTTTACTGTTGATTAAATTAGCAGGTAATAGGTGAAGCAAACACGATTTTATGTATTGCAGCAGCAGTATTTTGCAGAGAAGTAAGCCCTGTAGAAAAGTGGTCAGTAGTCAACTCCTTCTTGCCGCAGAACCGCTGCTTTTGCCGTGGGAACGCGGCAAGTCAGAGGGATCCTGGTCTCTGCTTTCGAGAGCAGAGGCCCAGGTCCGCTTATATGTTTCTGCAATGCAAAATTTCCTGTTTCTTCAACCTGTAACCTGCAACAGAGAAGAAGATTCGTTTAGTTCTTCACTTTAAAGAAAATCCGTTGCTCTCCCCGGCAACGGCGCCAAAAATTGTTTAGGACGGGAAAGGTGTCGTATTATGGAGTGTAAAAGAGCACAAATATATGTATTCAATGGAAAGAGAGTTAAGGTTTAGAAACAAACTCAAGTGCTTGTATCACTCCACAAATGTATTTATATGTTCAATGTACCCTTTCCTATCTCCGTTATAGCATAGAGGTATACCGAGTCGATTCTCAGGGAGAGCTAGCGATGGAAGCGTTACGGTCCTTAGTGAAGATGTAAAACGAGAATTCTTCTTTGCTTTAAAAGAATAAAAGAATCGTTGGAAAAAGAATGAAAGAATGGATGGATATGTTCATGATGGAAATCGAGAGAAATCAAAATCAAGATTGGATTTGGTATTCACACTAAAAGAAAGTAAAACTTTGAAAGAATTTAAGATGAAAAAACCATGGCTAGCTAACCTTACTTCCTTGCTAAAGACTTACTAAACTCCGTGATGGTGATGCTTGCCTCATGTTGACTCATCGGCATATGTATGTCTTGCGTGTTGGTCTAATTACTTTCCCACTTGGATGATGGGGATCATTCTTGGACTTGTCTTGTAGACTTCATAGATGTCATTGGCCTACAAGTAGACTTTCAATAATGGAATCAAAAGAGCGACACACAAGGGAGGCTAAGGAAGAAGATACAACATACATCAATAAAAGTGAAGAAGTTGTACATCTATTAGCATATGTTTGGTGATCCATCTCCATGTTCCATCAAGGCACTTGTTCTAGACAAGGCTCTAAATGAGGCACACATGAATCATATGGAGTATTACAACAAGATCTTGTCAAGAAATAAAAGAAAACCCATCGGAGAAGAGAAGATCATACAACTTACAAGATTAAAGATAGCAATCACCCATGAGTTAGTAGTTAGCAAGGTAAGTTGTTAGCTAGCCATGAGAAGAAAGAATTAGCTACTAGCCATTAGAAAAGCAAAACAAAGCATGAATAAAATTGCAAGTAAAGTAAAACTAGAAGTAAAGAAAACAAAGTAATACTAGAAATTGCTTGAGTAGAGTGAAGAGAATGGATGAATCCTTGCTCCACAAGTTGTCACACCTTGATTAGACAAGCTCTCTCTCTCTTACAATCTCTCTCTTGCAAAGATTTCTAGGGAAGAAGAAGACTAAGAGAAACAAAACCTAGAGAAAAATCCTACAAAAATACAATGATCTATCCTCTTCTCTCTCTTCTTCTGTTCAGTCCTTTCTCGCAGGTCCAGGTGCAGTATTTATAGGATCAGAGAGAAGCTTCGAGAGCCTAGGCCGTTGGCGCAAAATCCGAGATCCAACAGACCCAGATCTGCCGCAGATTGGCGGCAAGGCGCGGCAGTTTTGTGGCCGTTGGCAAACAACTTTCTGGTACGAAGTTGTTACAAGTTTGTTAGCCACATGGTCTTCTAGAACCTTGAGTTGGCGCGCGGATCTCTCTGGATTCTGATTTCAAATTTGGGCTTTATCTTGGGCTTGGAATTAATCTCTTTAATTATTGCTAATTAAAGTGATTATTGGGCTTTCTCTCATTTCAGTTATGAACCTGTAAAAATATAGAGAAGATGAGTAAAAATCATATATTTATTTGCAATATGCATGGGAATGATGTGGTAAAATATGCAATATTGTGTATCAATCAATACCCTTAAGTCACTTGCCTTCATGCAAATACTATTATGGACTCTTTTTGTGTTTGGGATATGTATGCACATTTTTAGTTTTGATAAAACATACATATGCCTTGAAGTTTATTTTAATGAAAAATAATTTTATGATTTTCATATTTGGTTGACAAAAGTAATTCATGTTCATTTTGAGCCTCATTGACTATTTATCATGATCATGCTAATCACATAACCTTTGTACACTCACATCATTTTTTTTATTCATGATTTTGTTTCATGAGCACATATTTGAGCTTTATAGATTTTGAGTGTCATCTTTTGTGTATTTAGTATGACTCATGAGATATATATGATTTATTTTCATATTTGAAGGATTTTTAACTAGTTTTTCAAAAAAAAACTACTTTAAACTAGTTAGTTATTCTTCAATTGGTAGAGTTTTCAAATTTTGCAAAATATTTTTAAACTCTTATTTTTGAAAACCCCTACCAACCCATAAAGGGCGGATGGATGGGCGACCATACTTTGTATGCTCAGATTAAATATCTTTTATCATGTGCATGAATAGGGTGGATAATTATGAGTTATACACTTGATTCTCATCATTTTCAATTGATATCACAATTGATATTTTTTGTATACTCTATTTTGTTTTCTATATATGTATGCTTCAAATTTCAAATAATATCAATTTCTATTAGTATTTTCATTTTCATACATATATATGATTTGATTGTGCTTGATTTACATATATTTACATGTTTAAAGCACAAATTATGTTTATACTAAGCTTGATTTAAATCTTGATTTCAATTGGTATCTCAATTGGTATTTTAATGAGCTTATGCATTATTTTCTATTGGTATTTTTATTGATATCAAAATTTACAATATACTTCAATTGGTATCAATATGTTTCGATTTTCAATTGGGTTTAAATTTCAATTTGTATCACAAATGTTTTACCTTTTTGGTATCAAAATTTACCATGTATTTCAATTGGTATCAAAATATAAAATACTTTACTTTCATTGGTATCAAAATTTACAAATGTTTCATTTCAATTGGTATCAAAAATTTTTAATTTCAAATGAAATCAAAAATCTTGTGATATCTTAAATTTTGTTTATTTACGAATGGTATCTCTAAATTTATTTTATTACTTTGAGTAATTATCAAAATTTGTGTTAAAAATATTTTGATATGTATTGCCTATATGCAAGAGGAGCTTAACATCTCTTCTATATAGATTCATGTTGAGTGTATCTTATATTGAGGAGCTTGACATATCTTCTTTATATGATACACGTGTGTAAGAGGAGCTTAACATCTCCACTTATGCATTGTATATCTTTATGTGAGTTAGGATTTTGTCATCCCTTCTTCATGTAATGCATGTATGCAGGGAAGCTAACTTTACGTCTTCCTCTTCATGAATGTATATCGCATATATATCCTTATTGTTGATTTGTTTTTCACCCCTTTGTTGATGATTGACAAAAAGGGGAAGAATGATTTTGAGTTTATACATGCATATATTGAGTTTATGCATTTTATATTTTTACAAATGGGAAGAAGGATTTTGAAAGTTTAAACAAAAAGGGGGAGAAGGTTTTTGGGAAAAGAACTTTTGGTTTATGCATGTTTCTCTCACCTTGTTTATGCATATATATTTGTTTAGTTTTATGCACTTCATTGAATATCTATTTGTTTGTTCTTATGCATGAGTTAAGAGGGAGCTTCTATGAAGCTTAACTTTAATCTATGAATATATAACTCTATGGGTTTTGTCATCATCAAAAAGGGGGAGATTGTTGCCCAAAGGCATATCGTTCTAGTTTTGATGATGATTAATTCATGTAGTTATAGTACTAATGATCTTGTGTTTAATTAGTTTCAGATATGTGATCGAGATCTTAGTAGGTGTTTAGCTTCAACAAAAGATTTAAAGTCAAAGTTTTGGAGATAGCACGTATTGATTTAAGAGCTTGTGCATCAAGATCACATCAAGTACTCAAGAGAAGTCTAGCTCATGGATCAAAGTTTGGACCAAGTCAAGAAGATTTTCAAGAGAAGATTTTCAAGAAGACTTGTGTCATGTTTGTAAGTGTAAAGATTTTGTTTTTAGATAAAATGTAAAGGATAGATTAGTTGGTGGATTGCTCAAGTTTATATACACTCACACACAAGATTTATATGTGTTTCATAATAGAGTTTTCATTTTGAAAAATACCGATTTGGTTTTTAAGTTTCAAAATATACATGTGTTTTATCAAAACTTAAATTCGAGCTTAATGTCAAAAATATAGATATTTCATCATATGTGTGTAGTGGATCATATCCATACACACTAAGCTTTAAAAGTGTTTAGAATAACTTATTTTTGTATTTGGAGAAGTTTTGAAAAAATCGATTTTGAAAAATACAGTTTTTTGTTTAAAGCAAAACTTCCATTTTACAAAAATAGTTCAAAATATTTGTAACATGTTTTGATTTTTACTCAAACATATTTGTATATCAAAGTATATTACTGAACTTATTTTTGTATATTTTTAGAGAATTTATGGGATTTTATTGAAGGAAAAAGATCGAGTTTTAAATCCCTAAAAACCTGTTTCTAGCCTTCTGTCGGTCGACCGCACGGTCGATCGTGCCAGAGGTCGGTCGCTGTAACGCCCCGATCCCACGGATACGGGGACGTCACTGCGACGTATATACGCAGGTCAGAAAGTGCCCCACGTATATACGCTAAGCATAAAGTACAACAAGGATCAGAGTACAGCACAAAGCGTGGTATTCATAATATGCCAACTTAAAAGTACAAGTACAAAGTCATCACAGGATATGATAAAATATTACACATTACATATGTCTTTTATCACAACCAAGTCCAAAAGTACAATATAAAATAAGGACACAAAAGGCTCACGAGCTAGATAAAGATCCCGTGAGTCAAAAAGAGAAGTCTGGCACAAAAGAACAGGAACTAGTCTGCCTACTCACCAAGAAACGCTTGATCTCCTGTGGACTGTTCCACTTCGATCCAAGCTTCTAAACCTGAACATACAAATCCAAGGGAGTCAGGACCTCCCAACAATGAACAGGCTACAGCAAATGGCTAAGAGACAAGAGTAGGAAGGTTAGAACACAAGTATAGCAAGTGTGAACAAGTAAAACATAATATCCTTAAAACAGGAAATCCAGGGTAAAGTTGATTACAAGCAAGATTGATTGTATACACTTAGGTCACGGTCCCATGAGACTAGTACATCGAAGGAATAATCCAAACAAGGAAACCCTCATCTATATACCTTTATCTCATGTCACCGTAATCCAAGCGTATAGAATCAGAGTCGCAAAATAGTCATAACGAGAATACATAACAGGTGTGACAAGAGTGCATAACAGGTATCAAAACAGGGATCATAACAGTAATCATAACTGGAGTCCGATACAGGTGTCATAACAGGAATATCAAGAGTATAAATTATTATTATTCGTCTAACCCATATATCTAGGTATGTGTCTCGGTATATATCCCAACGCACATACATCCATATATAAGCAAGTCGAGGTTTGTTACCGGAAGTAGATGAAGAACTGATAGAGCTTCTTATAGTAGTTTTCATACACCTGGAACCAGTTTGGAGGCCCAAAGTCCCCTAACACTAATCTCCTGTGGGCCCTAAGTCCCACTAACACTACCGCCAATATTTCATTCCCATACTATAAGCAAGGTGTCATTCCAGCATTCATCACTTCCTCCCATTCCCTATACAAGTTGTCCTTTTTATAGTTTATTAACATAATTATCAGATTAAGGGAATGAGCAAGATCATAACTGGAATACATAACTGGAATACAGGTACTACATTCCCTTAACGGTGATAATTAAACAATGTCAAGTGTATCATGCCTTGTTTTAATAGATAGCATGACAAGAGATTGAGAGTACTAATTAACAAGTCATAAAGTATAATATACAAACATATGAACCAAGCATAAGATCCAAATATAAGAAAGTAATTAACTATGACAAACAGCCAAAGTTAGTCGACTAGGGTCAAGGGAGTAGTCGACTAATAGAGGGATTAGTCGACTAACAGTCTGGTATAGTCGACCAAAACTGTGCACCAGAGAGTTGGGTTTCTGATTCAGGAAAAGTTAGTCGACTAGGGTCAAAAGGGTAGTCGACTAACAGATATGCCAAGTCGACTAACAGTTATGTTAAGTCGACTAAATCTGAGTTACAGAAAGTTAGATTTTGATTCAGGAAACATTAGTCGACTACGGTAGAAAGTATAGTCGACTAGTAATCTATAGTCGACTGGTAAATTAACATAGTCGACTAAAACTGTGCTCCAGAAAAGATTTCGTTTCAAACTAAGGGTTTCAAGTCGACTAGCTCCTAGGTCAAGTCGACTAATCGTGGTCTGAAAACAGATTACAGAACTGAATTGATGGTTGTTCTTGATGGTTAAAAATATGATTTTGAAGACACAAATGTACAAGATATGGAAACACAACATACTAAGAATTGTATGAGTCTTGGTGAGTAAAAATACTCACTTCGAATGGTTATGAGAAGTCTTATGAACTCGAAATGGTTGTGGTCGACGATATCACCAAGAACGATCCCAATCCAAAAGAAGTTGAGGTTGAAGGGGAGATGATAGCCTTGGTGATGCTTTGGAGTTGGTGGTTGAGGTGGAGATGAAGGCCTTGGTGAAGTTGATGAAGAAGGAATTAGGTGGAGGCTATTTCTTTGGTGAAGTGAAGAGAAAAAGAAGTAGAAATGAAAAGAAAATGTTTATATAGGATTTTGATTTGTAAAGGAGATGCAAATAAGATAGAAGAGAGGGGGGTTTTTGCAAATGGGAGTGGATGAGGTGTCCCTCTTTTGGCCACTTGGCCGGCCATAGAAGAGAGAGAGAAGGAGGGGCATTAATGAGGGAGTTGGTGGAAGTGTGTGGAGAGGAAAAAGTTGGAATTTTGGAAAAGATTAGAATTTTGGAAAATTGAATTCTTGTGGATTGTGGAGGAAGGAAGAGATATAAAGGAAAAGGAAAAGGAAAAGGAATTATAAAGGAGAAGATATTTTCTCTTGGACTCAAATGAAACTGTTGAAAATACTGATTTCCGGGTTTAAGTCGGGGATGCGGAAAACATTTCGGAAAATACCGAAATCGTCCGAAATTCAAGTGTCTCGGAACGACTCGTAATAATTATCAAAAATCAAGAATATTATACTAAGAATTATAGTGAAATCCGTTTTAAGAAATACTTTATAGTTTTAAAACTAAAAATCCCGGAATCAATTTGCTACTGACTCCGGTGGAATTTTCATAAATTCATAAAATCTTTAGAAAAAAGTATTTAAGTAAGAAATGTGATTCTAAGAGATAAAGTCTAAAGACCCATCTAGAAATTCCAATCTGATTGTAAATTAAAAATCTGGGAATCGATCAGCGACACTGGTCGATACAGGTTTAGAAGAAATTCCTTTTAATTCAAGAAAAATTCCAGAAAATCATATAAAATCTAGAATATTGGAAAACTATATTTAAAATTAAAATAGGTCAAATACAGAAGGAAATCAAAAATACGATCGAAAAACTGAATACGCAACTAAGTACATATTCCGGGAACGGGGTATTACAGTCGACCAGGCGGTCGACCAGCGTGCACAAACGTGCACGGCCTGTTTGGTTGGAGGGCCAGTCAACTGACCTGGTCGACTGCCAGAGAGCTCTGCTCTCTGGAAATGGCCCCGGTCGACCGGGCGGTCTACCGGCAGAGAGCTATTGCTCTTTGTATCCAGGCCATGGTCGACCGGCTGGTCGACCGCTGGCACAACGGTCAGTTGATCGGGCGGTCGACCGACAGCAGACCAGGCTGCTGAGTTGGCCTTTAACGGCCACATTTTTTAAGCCTATAAAAGGGGCTTCTCTTGGACTGTTTTCTACAAGATTTTAAGTGAGTTTTCAAGATAGTTTTTCTTACACTTTTAAGTGTTTATCTCCACTTGTTTTAGAGCCAAATACTTCCATATCAAAAGGAGAGTTTTTCAAGAGTGTTTTGTAAAAGAGATTTCTTGAGTTTTTTCACCACCAAATCAATCCTAATTTTCTCACCCACTTGAGCTGTCCATTGTTATATCAATCCTATAGGGATCTTTATTGTGAGAGTGTTTTAGGTGATCAAAGTGTTGTGATCACCAAAGTATTCTACTTTATATTTGAGGAGGCGGACTTGCGGGTTCGCGTTGTTTCGAGTTCTAGTGAGAGCTCGGTGTAGAGGTACGGCCTCGGTAAGTTAGTGTGCTTGCGGTGTGTAGTTTTTGCGGGAACAAGAGAGGGATTAGTGAGTCCAAGGAGTTCTAGTGTGAACTCGTTGTAGGTGTTGCGGCACCGAGTGATCCGGTGGGATCGATTTTAGTAGAAATCCTTCATAGTGTTGAAGGCGGGAACGTAGAGCAAGGGTGCTCGAACCTCAAAATAATTCTCTCGTGTTTGCGATTGCTCTCTCTATCTCTCACTTGTGTTTATAACTTGCATGTTCTTATTGTTCATATTCATTACTTACTTGATATATTTGTGCTTAAATTGATATATGCTTGAGAATTATTTGCACACACTTGTATTTAACCAAGAGAGCCATAGCGGCACCTCAACTCTTATCTAGAGAATCTTGAGGAGATAGTTCAGAGCCCTTCACCGGGAATTTGACTACACTCTTAGGTTATACCTTGTGTGTTTAACTTAATAGTTTTTAATTTGCATAAATAGTTTTAATTTCGCATTAATTCACCATTAGATTAGCTAGTCACCTATTCACCCCCTCTAGGTGATTTCAGTCTTGGGTTGTCCCGGACGACCGTTCGGCCGACCGATAGGCCTTTACCTTTGGGGGCGATCGACCGACCGGTCGACCGACCGGCCCCAACGTTCAAAAGTTTGACCGTTCGCTGGTCGACTGGGCGGTCGACCAACAGGTCATTTTTGACCTGCTCTGGATCCCAACTGCTATATTTTGGAAACCCTATAAATATGAGTTTCCTTGGCCAGATTTCAACAAGATTTTTGAGAGCCAAATTTTCTATCTTCTAAGAGTTTTTAAGCAAGTTTTTTAAACAAGTTTTAGAGCTTCAAAATCAAATCTATATTTTTTTTCAAAGTTTTGGAATTCAAAGAAAATCAAGTTTTGAGAAATCTAGTTTGTTCTTCAATTTTTTCATCTATCAAGAAGTTTTTTTCAAGTGTTTGTTTATTGTTTCTTTTTCAAACACTTTGTTTCTTCACATACTTGAGCTCTTCATTACAAATCTATCCTCTAGAATCTTGTTTGTGAGTGGTTTTGTTTGTGGTCTTTTTGAGATCACCAAGTGATTGTTTATTGATTGAGTAAAAACCTGAACATAGAAAATACAGAATTTCAGAACTTAAGAATAAAGAGTGCAATGTACTCAATACTACCGCAATAGCTAGTGGCTATGCGGGTCGTGATCCACAAGGAGGGATTAGCGATGGAAGCTTTTTAGTAAGTTCTCTTTTATGCTACAAAGAATGGTTAAAGTTCTTCTTTAGTTCTTTAAAAGAAAAGAGAAAAATAAGTTACAGTTAAATTAAGAAGAAAGCAGTAGATTGAGAATGTGGGGAAAATGAAAAATAGATTTATACAAAGAAATTAAAAAGAGTGATAAAGAGTTGGGAGATTGTGGTGCTATTAATCTAAGCTAAAAGTTAAAAGAAAAGAAAGAAAGTTAAACCTAAAATAAATACTTACCTTTTCCGGTTGATTACTTACCTGGAATCCTTGCATGTTTTACCTTACTTCGAAGGCGATCAATGCATAACCCATAAAATCAAGCTCATTCTCCATTCACATTATATCATCAAGACGAGAAAGAATGAAATGATATAGAATCTTGAGGAGGAGAACATCATCATGAAATATCGGTGGCACGCACACAAACATGGCTATACTGATTCTTCTAAATTCACTTAGATATTCATCAAAACTAAAAGAGAAAAAGTAGAAAGAAGAAGAAGAACATACAAACAAAGAAGAGCATTAATATGTTACCTTTGATTGTTTACAAAAATGATGAAAGAAATGAGGAGGTTACATGGGTGTCACTCTCAACATAAGTCTCTCTCTCTTACTTACATGAATCTCAGTCTAACCTATGCTTACAAAGAAATAAAATTACATAAAATGAAAATAAAAACCTACACTAAAAAGAATGAAAAACTGGCCTAAAATCTATCTCTACTTTATCATTCCCTGTAGTCTCTGAAAACTCATTATTTATAGGCAAAAACCCATTAGGAAAGAGCGTATGAAGATAGGGGGAGCAAACGCTCCCCCAACAGAAACAATAAAGCCGAGGATTTACGGCTTTTGTCGCGGATCCGCGGCCAGGATTTGGCCATTTGGCCAAATCCAGATGCCGTGGTCTGTTGATGCGTCGATCCGTCCTTTTATCCGATTGGATTTTTAATATATTCTCTGGATTTTGACGAAACCTCCTTTTTATCTTCAACTTTACCAATTAATTTGTAGAGATCTGATTTAACTGCTTGTTCAACTAGTTTTATCTTCTCTGATTTGCCCTGATTTGCCCTAATCTGTCCTGGTCTTTGATTTGAATTAATTCTGAATTAAATCAGAATTTAATGGGCTTTTGGGCTCGTTTCTCTTCCCTCTCCTTAATAATGGGCTTGCATATAAATTAGACAATAAATAGGATTAAAAACATAGTTTATTATATAATAAATATGAGAATATAACAATAAATTGTTGGCCCAAAGGCCCATCACTCTAGTTTGATGATGATCACTCATGTAGTTATTGTACAAATGATCTTGTGTTTAAGTTGTCTCAGATTTGTGATCAAGATCTTAGTAGGTGTGTAGCTTCAATAAAGGATTTAAAGTCAAGTTTGGAGCTAACACGGTTTGATTCAAGAGCTTATGCATCAAGACCACATCAAGTACTCAAGAGGAGTCTAACTCTTTGGAACAAGATTTGGACCAAGTCAAGAAGAGAAGAAGACTTCAAGTGAAGACCTTCATGATCAAGACTTGTGTCTAAGTTTATTTT